>JAJONR010005055.1:0-47309 GCA_029582245.1 Solanum etuberosum
ACATAAATCGCAAGGCGTTTTATGCCTTATTTTCAAAGCTCTTTCTATTTAGGTATCTAAGAAGGGGTTTTTCAAGTTTTCAACGGCATGACCTTTTTCTAAAACACAAAAAATAAGATTGTGCGTCGAGAAAAAGAAATATAGGGGAGGCGAGTAAAATTGTGGAGAATCGAACATTAACCGATAAAGTTAAATTTAAACTTAAACGGAAGGGGTAATAATGTAATTTCACCAATAAATAAGAAGAGACAGAAATTTGTACATAAAACGCATTCATTGAATAGTTTTTATGCCTTATTTTCTCAGCTCTTTCTATTTATGCATCTACGAAGGGTTTTTCAAGTTTTCAACGGCATAATCTTTTTTTAAAACACAAAAATACAATTGTGTGTCGAGAAAAGAAAAATAGGGGAGGGGATTAAAATTGTGGAGAATCGAACATTCACCGATAAAGTTGAATTGAAACTTAAAAGGAAGGGGTAATAATGTAATTTCACCAATAAATAAGAAGAGAATGAATTTTGTACATAACTCGTATTCGCCGAATGCGTTTTATGTCTTATTTTTTAAACTCTTTCTATTTAGGCATCTAAGAAGGGTTTTCTTCTCACATGGTTGCCGATTCTAGGGCTCAAATGAAAAAGTTTTTGTATAGGGTATCCGACTTGGTGAAAACAGAGTGTAGAAATGCTATGTTGCTAGAAAATATGAACATCTCTAGGCTCATGCTCAGCAGGTTGAGGGAGATAAGCTTAGGGAACAGGCTAAGGAGAACAAAAAGGCTAGGACAGGCAGCTATGAGTATTCTTAACAGAAATCAGGTGGTGGAAATCGCTCGTAAGTTCAGCAAAAGTCTTCAGTACCAGCACCATCATCAGCTAGTGCTTCATCCTCCAGGTTCCGAAAGGATCAGAAAGGTAGTGCATCAGGCTCTAAGTATTAGGGGAGTGTTTCAGTTAACAAACCTACCCAACTTGTCCTAAGTGTGGTAAGAACCATCTGGGCGAGTGTCTTACAGGAAAGGAAGGATGTTTTGGGTGTGGTCAGACTGGTCACAGGTTGAGAGATTGTCATTCTTCTAAACAGGGTCAAGGAGGTAATAATGGTAGAGCTCAGTCCACAACTTCAGCAACACCAGCAGTTCGCCCGACTCAGCGAGGTAACTCATCTAGTACAGGTGGCGGTCAGCGCCAAAACAGGTTGTATGCTCATCAAGAAAATTCTCCTGATGTGGTCACTGGTACGTTACGAGTCTTTAACTTAGATGTTTATGCTTTGTTAGATACAGGGGCTACTTTTTTCTTTTGTAACTCCTTATATAGTAGTCAAATTCAATGTTAGTCCAGAAACTCTCTCAGAACCCTTCTCAGTGTCTATCCCAGTTGGTGACCCAGTTATAGCTAGACGGATATACAGAAATTGCCCTGTCACAGTCTCTCAGAAAGTCACCTCAGCAGATCTTGTAGAGTTAGAAATGGTAGATTTCGATATCATTCTAAGCATGGATTGGTTACATTCCTATTATGCCTCAGACGATTGTAGAACTAGGATTGTTCATTTTCACTTTCTAGAAGAACCAATCTTAGAATGGAAGGGTAGTAGCTTAGCGCCTATGGGTCGATTCATTTCTTACCTTAAGGCCAGAAAGATGATTTCCAAGGGGTATCTCTATCATTTAGTTTGGGTTAAGGATTCAAGCTCTGAAACCCCAACTCTTGAGTCAGTTTCAGTAGTTAATGAGTTCCCATAAGTGTTTTCAGAAGATCTTCCCGGAGTTCCTCCAGAAAGGGAAATCGACTTCGGAATTGATATCCTTCCAGATACCCAGCCTATTTATATTCCTCCTTACAGAATGGCTCCAGCCGAGCTTAAGGAATTGAAAGAGCAGTTGAAAGACCTTCTAGATAAGGGCTTCATCAAACCTAGTATTTCTCCATGGGGTGCACCAGTGTTGTTCGTGAAAAAGAAAGATGGTTCTCTCAGGATGTGCATTGACTATCGCTAGTTGAACAATGTCACCATCAAGAATAAGTACCCTATCCCCAGGATTGATGAGTTGTTTGACCAACTTCAGGGTGCTACTCATTTTTCGAAGATAGACCTCAGATCAGGTTATCATCAGCTCAGAGTCAGAGATAGTGACATTCCTAAAATAGCCTTCAGAACTCGGTATGGTCATTATGAATTTGTAGTTATGTCATTTGGACTAACCAATGCTCCTACAGCTTTCATGGATTTGATGAACACGGTGTTCAAGCAGTATTTGGACTTGTTCATTATCGTCTTTATTGATGATATCCTCATTTACTCTAGGAATGAGGAAGAACATGCGACTCATTTGAGAGTTGTTCTGCAAAATCTCAAAGATAGCCAATTGTTTGCTAAGTTTAGCAAATGTGAGTTTTGGTTGCAATCAATTGCTTTCGTCGGGTATATAGTATCTAGCAAAGGGATCCGAGTGGATTCTCAGAAAATAAAAGCGGTGAAACAATGGCCAGACCTACCTCTCCTACAGATATCTGAAGTTTCTTGGGTTTAGCAGGTTATTACAGAAGGTTCGTGGAAGGATTTTTATCCATAGCTTCTCCATTAACTAAGTTGACTCAGAAAAAGGTTAAGTTTCAGTGGTTAGATGATTGTGAGAAAAGCTTCGCAGAACTGAAAACTAGGTTGACTACAGCTCCTGTTTTGACTCTATCAGAGGGTTCAGATGGTTATGTTATCTATTGTGATGCGTCCAGAGTCGGCCCAGATTCTGTGTTGATGCAGTGAGGTAAGGTTATAGCTTATGCTTCTAAACAGCTTAAGGTGCATGAGAAGAATTATCCGACTCATGACCTCGAGCTTGCAGCAGTGGTGTTTGCACTTAAGATTTGGAGACATTACTTGTATGGTGCTCACGTAGATGTGTTCACAGATAATAAGAGCCTTCAGTATGTGTTCACCCAGAAAGAGTTGAATCTTCGCCAGAGGAGATGGCTTGAGTTCCTCAAGGACTATGACATGAATGTGCTTTACCATCCTGGTAAGGCCAATGTAGTAGCAGATGCCCTTAGCAGACTATCTATGGGTAGTGTAGCACATGCTGAGGAACAAAGAAAAAAACTAGCAAAGGATGTTCACAGGCTTGTTTCCTTGAGAGTTCACCTTATGAGCATATCACATGAGGGTGTAACAGTTCAGAATGGGTCAGAATCTTCATTGGTAGTGGAGGTTAAGGAAAATTAAGACAGTGATCCGATATTGCTTCAACTAAAGGGTGCAGTCCATCAGAAGAGAGTTGAGGTATTCTCCCAAGGGGGAGATGGTGTGCTTCGCTATCAGGGTCGATTATGTGTTCCTAAGGTGGGTGAGTTGAGACAGCAGATTCTTGCATAAGCCCATAACTCCAGGTATTCTATTCATCCAGGTGCCACTAAGATATACTGTGATCTACGGGAAGTCTTTTGGTGGAATGGTATGAAAAGGGATATAGCGGATTTTGTGGCAAAGTGCCCTAATTGTCAGCAAGTGAAGGTACAACATTAGAAACCAGGGGGTATGACTCAAGAGATCAACATTCCTACTTGGAAGTGGGAAGTGATCAACATGGACTTCATTACATGTTTACCTCATACTCGCAGACAGCATGACTCAATTTGGGTGATAGTTGATAGAGTCACTAAGTCTGCGCGCTTTTTGGCTGTTAAGACTGCACATTCGGCGGAGGAATACGCCAAGCTTTACATTAATGAGATAGTTAGATTGCATGGGGTTTCTTTGTCTATCATCTCAGATAGAGGTCCTCATTTTACCTCTCATTTCTGGAAATCATTTCAGAAAAGTCTTGGTACTCAGGTTAATCTTAGCACAGCGTTTCATCCACTGACGGATGGTCAGGCAGAGCGTACCATTCATACCTTAGAGGACATGTTGAGAGCTTGTGTGATCGACTACAAGGGTAGATGGGATGATCACCTTCCTCTTATAGAGTTCACCTACAATAATAGCTACCATTCCAGCATTCAGATGGCCCCTTATGAGGCATTGTATGGGCGTAGATGCAGATCTCCAGTTGATTGGTTTGATGTAGGTGAAGCAGCCTTGATAGGGCCAGATTCGGTTCATGATGCTATGGAAAAAGTGTAGCTCATTAGAAATTGACTTAAGACAACCCAGAGTCACCAAAAGTCCTATGCAGATGTAAGGAGAAGGGACTTGGAGTTCCAAGTTGATGATTGGGTCTTCCTGAAAGTGTCACCTATGAAGGGGGTGATGAGATTTGGAAAGAAAGGGAAGCTCAGTCCCAGATATGTAGGCCCTTACAAGATCTTGAAAAGAGTTGGTAAAGTGGCTTATGAGTTAGAGTTATCAGCAGAACTAGCAGCAGTGCATTCGGTCTTTCATGTTTCGTTATTGAAGAAGTGTGTGGGTGATCCAGCATCCATAGTACCTTTAGAGAGTGTGGCTGTGAAAGATAGTCTCACTTATGAGGATGTGCAAGTTGAGATTCTTGATCATTAGGTTAGAAGGCTGAGAAACAAAGAAGTCGCTTCAGTTAAGGTTTGGTGGAGGAGTCAGTCCGTAGAGGGAGCTACTTGGGAAGGAGAAGCAGCCATGAAGGCCAAGTATCCTCATCTTTTTCCTTCCGATTCCATTCCAGCTTGAGGTAATAGTTACTCTTCAGTTTTTCAGTCATTCATGCGATGATTCAGTCTTAGTATCATATTCCTTCAGTTTGTACTCGCATTTTCAACGTATTTGCATGTCCTTGGAACTCAGTTCAGTCAGAAATCAGTTTCTAGAAATTTGTGGTAGGGTTTGCAGCTCTTTCCCTCCATCTTCATCTTGTTTAGTCTTTATTCGAGGACGAATGTTCCCAAGGGGGATATAATGTAACACCATGTATCCTAGACAGACCATAATGCAGAATTCCAGAAGTTGCAGGTGCCACCTACCGACTGTAGGTGGTGGCTCTTGGTTGACCACCTGCAGCCTATCCCCAGAAAGCCCAGAAAATTTGTCTAAGGGTAGACCCATGCCAGGACCTACAGACCGTAGGTCAGAACACGGTCTGTGGTCCAGGGTCGTAGGTCAGACCCCCAAATTTCAACTCCCAGTAACGATCGACGGTTGACCAGAGACCGTCGGTCCATCCACGGTCCGTCGGTCCATCCACGGTCCGTCGGTGACCCCGACAGACTTTAAGTCAGGGGTCGTTTGGTATTTTCCCTATGCGTTGGACCCCTAAATTACGTCATTTAACCCTTAAAGTACGTGGTTTTGGCCAGATTTAGCCTAGTAACTTAATTAGACTTTACCCAAGCCAACTCATTCTCCTAAAATTCATCAAGTTGAACGAGAAGAAGGAGAAAGAGTCGACCAAGCCCTAGTTCAAGAACGCAGCGAGTTTTCATCACTTCCAGCCCTGAAATCAAAAGATTTCTCCATGGAATTCGTCACCAGGTATGTGGGATTTCACTAGTGGGTTCCTTTCACCCATAGGTCCCTAGAATTCAGTCAGATTCTTGATTCCCTTCATATTATCTAGACCTAGGGTTTCTAGAATTTCAGCATAGCATTATGAATTAGTTACTTTAATGTTCCTAATCAGATTATCATGATTTTAGTATTGTTTTCCGTAGATTCTTTTATAAACTCAAAACCCTAGCTATGTAGTTCTTTTAGTTCATGAATAACACATGCTAGGTCAGTTATTTCAGATATACATGCCTCAGATTCAAATGTTTCATTATCAGTACATTAATGTTGCATTTTCAGTTAGCATGTCAGTACTTTGAGCTATCCAGTATTACAGAAATTTAGGCATAATGTGTTATTTACGTAATCAGTTGGGAGTAGACTTAATACCGATTTGGACTAGGGTCAATCACCCTCATAGTCCTAGAACTACGTGCCCCGTAGGTTGTAAGTCCCCTCTGTGGGCATCATTTTAGTGATCACGCCAGTTATGCCTCTATACCTCTGGCAGGTTATATTGGGTCCTCTCGAGTCGGCATATACAATGGACTCCACATTTAGCTCATGTGGTTTTATGTCGGTTATTAGTAGCTCCCTTTACAGTCATATTCTATTGCATTGATCATGTTATCAATTACAGTAAGATTTTAGTCTCAGCATGTTATAAACTTTGTCATTGCATTCAGTTAGTTCATGTTCAGTATTCTCAGTATTGTACCATGCTTATATCATATCATTGCTCAGTTATATGTTTTATTCAGTTATGTTATTATTCAGCTTTACTCTATCCTGCATGCTCAGTACCTTTCAAGTACTAACGCATACTCTGCGCTACATCTTCTCTTGATGTAGGTTCAAGTTCTCAGCTTCCAGATCACGCATAGATTGGTTCCCCCTCCAGCTTAGCAGTATTAGTGGTGAGTCCTCATTCTCTGAGGACGACAGACATGTTTCTTTTGCTTTTAGTCTTTAGTTTCAGTTTTTGCTAGATCTAGCTGGGGCATGTGCCAGAATTTCTAGTCAGTAGAGGCTTATTTCAGACATAGTATTAGATTCATCTTTAGTTTTGAGTTTGATCTTCTAGTTGTTATTAAACTCATAGTCTTTTATATAATCAGATTAGTATTGGGTATTCCCCACTTTTAGTTAATTATGGTTTTAAGCTTACGCATAATATATTTTATTCAGTAATCTTTTAGTATGCTTATGATATGCCAGCTCAGGGTTAGCTTGGGGTCACTCGTGATCCTAGGTCCTGTGTCCGCATCCTGGCTTCGGGGCGTGACATTAATAATTGAAATTGTAGAAGTAGGGCATGAGGAAGAACAAAGTTCACCAATTTAATGATCCTACATACCTTAAAAACTACATGAATCTTGAAGAAAAACGCTAACTTGAAGAAGAACGATCAAGAAATCATTTCTTGAGATTCTTGAATTAGCTTCTAGTAAATCATATGACCAAGGGTTAAGAATTCTATTAATGATTCGTGCTTATAAGAAAAAATTTGAGTTGAAAAGATTGAAATCTTTGAGGACTTACCTTGAAAAAAAATCTTTAAAAAGATTTGAAAGAACATTGCTTAAAGAAATATTGGAAGTCTTATGCTTGATTTTTCATAGAGTTTGTCTTAGGGTTTGAGAAAAGAGAAGAAATTAAAATATGAAAAATCTAATTATTTAGGGCTTTATAGAAGTAAATTAATTAGTTATTGGGTTTTCCTAGTGGTAAAAGGACAACAAAATTACTTTTTTTGAATTTTCCTGTCAGCCAAAATGGAACTGCACTGCATCATTTAGTAAAATGAACATAACTCTCTACTCCAAACTGGGAATGACATAACTTGGTAGCGTTTGAAAGAGGACTCATGCACCTTTCATTTGATAGTTTATGGTCCACATAAATATTTATATCCTAAGAGATATGGTCATTTGAAGTTGGCCCAAGTAAAATCTTATATGGAAAATCAATCGATAAGGAAACTTTCAACTCAACTTTTTGTTAGAGAGTTCTTATTACCTTAATTATCTCCAAACCTCTTCCCACGCTAAAGAATTGAACTTACCACCTTTGCACAATTAAGAATAACCAGATACAACCCTATACACATATGAAGAATGGTTTGGGTCTTAGCTTAGATATTTTCGGGGTATTAGTATATCTCCCCCTTGGAATCAATTGTCCTCGAATGATGGTCAAGTTTGACTAAAAGAGAAAAATGATCTACTCCTAGAAAGATTTGAGTCTAAATACATTCTCTTATCATGTTTAAGCCTAACTCAGAATAACAAACTGTACACATAAGATGATTATACTAATCTAAACCATAAGATTCATGCTCTATACATCTATAGAGAATTTCATCCTAACTATACTACTCTTTACAACCGCGTTCAAAAAACCTTGATTTCTAATCAAGAATCAGTTAATGCATCACTATATTCACCCACATGCAACACCACATTCAAGCCTAGTACTAAAACCACTCCATGTTATCAACACCACATTCAAGCCTAGTACTATAAACACTCTATGGACTTTTAGGTAACCAATTTTTATAAGAATTTCCCACCTTTTTATCATCTCTACCAAATAAAATTTCATGAATTACTACAAAGATACACTCATCTAGCTACTACATATAACCAAGCCTCATTTTGGTCTTCCTCCACACTTACAACCTTACATATATGGAATAAGCATACTATGATCTTCACAATAAGGGACGTCTACCCTCTCATTTAAATTAATACTATGGTATTATAAACATCATTATCAAAATTGAAAGAGAATCACTAAAAAGGCTTAGAGCAAAAAGATCATAAGCATGAATAGCTCAAGAAATTTTAACTGAGAATATGCATGACGTAGGGTAATTTCAGTAGCCATTAAGGGTATATCATGAGTTCATGTGATTGAGTGTACTATGAAACATGAGTTCGCATTATGATTCATATAACATAGGGCTGGAAATTCTCAATTTCATAATGTTAGATTGGAATTTCTATGCTGATTTACTTGCTTCATATTATAAGAACTGAGCATAGTCGTGAATCTATTTGAAGTGCATGAACATATGTCATGGGCATAACGTAGATATGCAACACATAAGCAGAATTTCACAATAATTAAAATTTGAGGAATAAGCTAAAGTAGGAATGACTTGCTACTGCATCATAACTTTTTCATCTCCTCCTTAGGTCTAAAGCCGACATTCTAAGTTTGTTTACCTATTTCATATCCTCTAAACTAGAATACACTCACTTTACTCAAGAATACTAACTAAGAACACATAAAAAAATTATAATCTTAGAGTCCCACACAACTATATACTATACTATTTTGAATGTACATCTCTCTTCCTAAGCCTTACTGTCCTCTTCTAATTAAATATTTGTCACAACATACTACCTCGCATAGGGAGAACATATACATTCTAGTTGTATCACCACAGTCTTTGCAAGCCTATCAACTTAAACTACTTCACATGTTAACATCCACTCTCCACCTAAACTTGATCCATACAAACACAATGACATACTCTAAGTCACTTTAACCAATAACTTTCTTTGGGATACTAACATAAGATCAACACACACATTACGTCTTAGCCAACACATACGGGAACATCACCTCATTACTAACTTACTGGGTGCATAACTGCAACTACATACTTTACTCAATTACTATCTCCATTTTTTTAAGGTTACTACACTTCTAACTTCAAACTTCTAACTCTAGGAAATTCTATTACTAATAGCCCATAGCTACACAAATCAAGTTATCTTTCAGATGACAACACTACCCAAAGTGTTCTAGAACATAATTTTCCCTTAAAGGAATCATCTATAGAAAGGTTTCAAAAAGGGTCTGAGTGCATAACATATGTTGGCTCAACGCATAGTTTGTATGAATTAGAGTGCATTCTTTTTTATCAAATAAGGTTAGACACATGATGACTCCTTTAAATCACTTGTGCAATATCATTACTTTTTGATGGCTTTATCTGAGAGTACTTCATCGATAAGGATCTAAGCTTTACTATTCCTACCACCTCAAAGAAAAGGCATAGGCACAGAAATTGGAGAAACACATGAATTTGCATAAGTTTCTTAGGGGACAACTCTATTGCACGATCTAGAATATGAAAGAAGAGAAATACTTCCTAAATGCCTTGTAGCCTCCCCAAAAAAAACATAGATGTCTCCGTACCATTTTGCAAGACTATAATAGACACGGCTTCATAGACACCCTAGGACACTTGACCCTTGTGCTATGATTACCAAGTGTGTCATGACCCGAGACTACCCCTAGTTGTAACATGGTACATAGAGTAATTAGTGACCCCAAGCTAACCCTTGATACTATCACAGTCATGATCAACTAAATATGAACATGTTAAAGAATTAAAATGACTGAGTGAAACCATAATTATTGAATAATGGTTCAATAAATTTCAAAACAAAGTTTTGTATAAAACAAATGTAATATGAAAAGATTTTGAAGTAGAACAGATTGAATACAACAACTCTAACTAACTATCTATGAAGCCTCAACTTATGTTGATTATAGTAAGACAAGACATGACCCTTGCTATATTTAAACAATACATGCGAATAAAAATAACATACTAGAACTGGAAATTGACTTGAGTGCTCAAAATAAGAGAACTCATCACCTGTTGGCTAAAAGTTGTGATCCAACTGACTAGGATCCTGATAGTAAGAACTTGAATCTACATCACTTGAAAAATATAGGCACAAGAGGTATGTAATCAGTACTTCGAATGTACTGAGTATGAGATATATACAGGATAATTTGTAAAGATGGACATGATTGATCTGAGATGCTAAACTGAATATAAAACTGAAATACATGAACTAACATAATGACCATGTAGTGAAACATGCAAGTTCAAGATACCTAAACTGAAATAATTGAATGTGAGATCAAAGCAATAATCTGAAAGACTAAACTGTGGAAGATACTTTCAACCGATATAAACCATGTGAGCTATAACATGGATTCAGTATCTTACTCCTATATCAAAAAGATTTTGTCCTACTTTCCAAGGTAAGGACCATAATCTTAAGCTTAAGTAGATCCATTGGCTAATGTCCAATCGGGACAATCCTATAGGAGGCACGTAGTTCAAAAACCTGAGTAATCACCACTAGTAAAACTCGGTGATAAGTAAAATCCAAATGGAAAATATATAAAATCATATCATATTTGTAATCTTAGTCTTGGAAATGGTATGAATCTAACAATATCAATTCAATCACTAATACTCATAAATCGTAAGAATAGCTCTTTTAACATATCACACCCCGAGCCTACACCCTGGACGTGGATGGCACTCAAAAACCATTGCTGGTCCCCAAGCGAACCCTTGGCCTGGCTCATTACTCAGCGGAAGACTTACTCAGTTGAAATATAAATCTCAAAACAAACTCAACTCATAAAGATATCATTAATAAGATAGTTTAACTTAGTATACTCTGAAAATACTCAAAAACATAATTGTTCAACTCAAGTCTTTAAAACATCACAAAGGAGATGGGAAAAGACTCCTCAACTACTACTACTATCTATGAAGCCTTTAAATACTATGATAGACGTCAGACAAGACCCACGACATCTTAACAATACTGAAAGGTAAATGGGGAATCCTCGGAAAGCAAGGAGGCTCACCATAGAAAATCTAGAGCTGAAGTGGAATCAATGGAGCGCCTGTTAATGACCTGAATACTTGTATCTGCATCATGAAAAGATGCAGGCCAAATGGTGTCAGTACATTGAATGTACGAGCATGCAAGGGGAACTCTAAAACATAGACATAATCTTGAACTGATAAAATACTCACCTCAACTAAACTTCATAGGAAGGCAACAATAAAGATGCAATATATGAAAAGCATTTAAAACAGTAGATAATAACTCAATGTATATGAAAATAAAATAATAAACTCTTTACTCTTAATTGGTAGATTCTCTAACCGATTACCATCACTATGAGCTATGTGATGATACAGAGTCTCGCCCACTCTTCCAGAATTGTCCTATACCTTGCCGGAGTATAATACATCCTCAATTAAGTGGATACACTAAGCTATGGTTAAAAGTAATAAGGAATCATCTAAAAAGTATTATCATTTACCCATGTTCGCATACATGGTTTATGAGGATTTTGAGTTGTCTGAACTCATCCTCATATCGGTGCTCAAAACTACTCCCAATAATATATAACTCATGCTCATATGTTTAAAAACATAACTCTTCCTCAATTTGAGATAATTACTCAAACGATTCTCTTTAAAGAGAAAATACTCAAAACTCCTCATGAACTCATTTGGAAATCAAGGTTTCCTCTCGTTTTTAATGTAAAAGTATTTTTAATTGGGAATACTTAGTTACCTTATACTCATTTTTGAAAAATGAACTCAACTCTCCTCATCCTCATACTCATACTCATTTACTCAAGTCTTAAATCAAGTTTTAAAAGATTGTAAAAGACTTCTCAAAATGACTCAAAAGGCTTCTCGAACTTTACTCTTAATCTTTACTTTAATTTGAAATAAAGATTTAAGAGTTAGAATTTAGAAATATGAAGGATCTCTCAGTGATTAATGAAGGTTTAGATATTTAGGATTAAGAAGGGAATGAAAGCTCAACTTAAAGGAACAAGTACGGATCGAAGAACAAAAGGGAAGGTGGACTGATGCTCCTGGTGCATCCTTGGCGCACCGCGCTAGCCCTCCATTTACTGGAGCTGGTTTGTGGTGCACTGCAGGCGCAGGGCGCCAGCCCTCCTGGCACATCTAGGACGCGTCGCCCCAGCCCCAACCCAAAAAATATGATGAATTTTTCTTGCTCAATTTAAGGCCTAAGTCATCTAGGATCGAACGATTTCCTCCCAAAATCATTCGGATTCTTAAACCCAACATAATTACAATAAAATCCACTCAAAATTCCTCAGGAACAACCCTCATACGCAAGACCTTTAGCTCAAGAAATTAACAAAAACTCCATATTCAATAATGAAGCAATAAAACCTCAATATACTCAATCTCATGGACGAATTCATAAATGAAATGAATGATTGGCGTGAGGGTGAACAAACCCATCACTGTGAAAACTTACATACCTGGAAAGAATTAAGTTCTTGGCGAAAAATCCTCAAATTCGAATGAACCCTTCAACTTCTCCTTTTTCTTGTCTTGAACTTCTCGCTAAAGACACTAAGAGCTTTTTGAATGGCTAAACCTGATCTCAATCAGTTTAGACCCTTAAAAGGGTGAACAAAACGTTTAAGACTAATGGGGTAAGGAAAAGACCAAAATACCCCTCCTTTAAACGGATGAATTACCTTAACGAGACAGGTTGTACTCAAACGGTCATATCTCCTTCATCCGAACTCAGAATTTAGCAAACTCGGTGGCGTTGGAAAGAGGACCCAATGACCTTCAATTTAATACCTCATGGGCCACCTAACTCATGTTGAGCTTAAGGTTATGATCGTTTGAAGTTGACCCAAAACTCACAATTTAAAAGTAACTTTTACCAATCTCAATTTAGCTCTTTCTAATTTAGTTCTTTCTAAATTTAGCTCTTTATAAGACTGAGATGTTACAATATCTCCTTCTTGGGAACACTCGTCCTCGAATGAGATCACTCTAAATAGAACTGAGGGTAGAAATATCTAACACCCAACTCAAACACCCAACATGCAATTTAACACAATATAGAATATCAATTTAAGGAGTGTTTTACAAAAAGTCATTACCTTGATCAGGAATTTCTCCGAAAGTAAAGAGATGTGGGTATTTATTCTACATATCCTCCTCAGCCTCCCAAGTAGCTGCCTCAACAAATTGATTCCTCCATAAGACCTTGACTGATGCTACCTCATTGGTTCTCAACTTGTGAACCTAACGATCAAGTATCTCAACGGGTATCTCCTCATAAGATAGGTGATCCTTAATACTAATATTCTCAGTAGGTATGATAAGTGAAGGATCGCACATACACTTCTTCAACATAGAAATGTGGAATACTGGGTGGACTGCTGCTAACTCTAACGGTAGCTCCAACTCATAAGCCCAATATACTGGGGACTGAGCTTCCTCTTCTTACCAAACCTCATAACACCCTTCATGGGTAAAAACTTCAAGTAAACCCAATCATCTAACTCAAACTCCAAGTCTCTTCTCCTAACATCTGTATAGGATTTCTAACGGCTTTGCGTTATTTTCAACCTTTCTTGAATGATCTTCACTTTCTCCATAGCTTGATGAACCAAGTATGGTCCTATCAACCTAGCTTCACCAACCTCAAACCATCCAATAGGAGATCTACATCTTCTCCCATAAAGAGCCTCATCGGGAGCCATCTAGATGCTAGAGTGATAACTGTTGTTGTAAGCAAACTCTATGAGAGGTAAGTGATCATCTCAATTACCCTTGAAATCGATCACACACGCCGTCAACATATCCTCTAAAGTCTGAATCGTACGTTCTTCTTGACCATCAGTCTAAGGATGGAAAGCAGTACTCAAATTTACCTTCGAACCCAGACCTTTCTGGAAAGACTTCCAAAATTGTGCGGTGAATTGCACACCTCTATCTGAAATGATGGACACAGGAACTTCATGAAGTCTGACTATCTCTTGAATATACAACCTGGCATAATCTTCTGCAGATAAGGTAGTCTTTACCGGCAAGAAGTGAGCTGATTTAGTCATACAATCTACAATTACCCAAATCGAATCATGTTGTCTACGAGATCGCGGCAAACTAGTAATGAAATTCATATTGATCGTCTCCCACTTCCATTCCAGAAGATATATGTTCTGAGCCATACCACCGGGCCTTTGGTGCTCTACTTTGACTTGTTGGCAATTCGGGAACTTAGCGACGAACTCTACAATACACCTCTTCATACTAATCCACCAATAGACTTCTCTCAAGTCACGGTACATCTTTGTGGAACTAGGATGGATAGAGTATCTGGAGCTATGAGCTTCCTCCATGATCCTCTCTTGGAGTTCATCCACCTTTGGCACACACAATCTACCTTGATACCTCAACACACTATCTCCCCCTTGTTCAAAAGCCATTATTTTTTGCTTATGAACATTTGCCTTCAATTCAAGCAAAACAGGGTCTTGGTCTTGTTTCTCCTTCACTTCAGACACTAGTGATGATTCAGCCCCATTCATCACCACCACTCCACCCTCATTGGAATCTAACAAACGGACTCGTAAACGTGCAAGTCTATGTACAACCTTGGCTAATTCTTTCTTGCCTTCCTCAACATGGGCAGTACTATCCATAGATAGCCTGCTCAAAGCATCAGCAACAACATTAGCCGTACTTGGGTGATAGAGAATACTCATGTCTTAATCTTTGAGTAACTCCAACCACTTCCTCGGTCTGAGATTAAGCTTTTTATGACTGAAAACATACTGAAGACTCTTGTGATCGGTGAACACATCTACATGAACACCATAGAGATAGTGACACCATATTTTCAAAGCAAACACTACAATAGCCAACTCGAGATCATGAGTCGGGTATTTCTTCTTGTGAATCTTCAGCTGTCTGGAGGCATAGGCTATAACCTTACCATTCTACATCAATACACAATCAAGACCAACTCTCGACATATCACAACAAAGCCTTGTGTACCCTCCGGTAGGGTCAACACTAGGGCAGTAGTTAATCAGGTTTTCAATTCCTGAAAGCTTTTCTCACAAGCTTTCGACCATTGAAACTTTGCTGTCTTCTGAGTCAACTTGGTCAAAAGGGACGAAATTAATGAGAACCCCTCAACAAACCTTCTATAGTAACTAGTCAACCCCAAGAAACTCCTTATATCAGTTGGAGATATGGGTCTGGGCCAATTCTACAGATCTTCAATCTTTTGAGTGTCAACTCGAATCACTTCACCAGACACAATGTGGCCTAAGAATGCCACGGACTCAAGCCAAAACTCACACTTCAAAAATTTAGCATACAACTCCTTATCCTTTAGAGTTTGGAGAACTACTCTAAGATGACTAGCATGATCTTCCTCATTCCTCGAATAAATTAGAATGTCGTCAATGAATACGAAACAAACATATCAAGATAAGACTTAAAACTTTGTTCATAATATCCATGAACGTTGCAGGAGCATTAGTCAAGCCAAAAGACATAATGAGAAACTCATAATGACCATAACGGGTCCTGAATGTTGTCTTTGGAATATCACTCTCTCTTACCCTCAATAGATGATAGCCAGATCTTAGGTCTATCTTAGATAAATAAGTGGCACCCTAAAGTTGATCAAAAAGATCATCAATTCTTGGAAGTGGATACTTATTCTTGATAGTAACCTTGTTCAACTGACGGTAATCAATACACATTCTGAGAGAACAATCTTTATTTCTCACAAATAAGACCAGAGCACCCCAAGGTAAGACACTAGGTCTAATAAAACCCTTATCAAGGAGGTCTTTTAACTGTTCTTTTAGCTATTTTGACTCAGCTGGATCCATTCTATATGGCGGAATAGATATAGGTCGAGTATCAGGAAGAATATCTATACCGAAGTCTATTTCTCTCTCAAGAAGGACTTTGGGAAGATCATTTGGAAATACCTCTTGAAACTCACTCATAACTGGAACTGACTCAATAGGCGGTGTCTCAACACTAGAGTCATTAACTCGGACTAGGTGATAGATGCACCCCTTGGAAACTAACTTTCTGGCCTTAAGGTATGAAATAATACGACCCTTAGGAACTGCTGAACTACTCCTCCACTCTATAACAGGTTCATTAGGAAACTGGAACTTAACTAGTTGAGTTCTACAATCAACTGAGGCATAACAAGCATGTAGCTAGTACATGCCTAGAATAACATCAAAGTCCACCATGTCTAACTCGACAAAGTCAGCCATGGTGTCGTTGTGATTGACAGAGATGGCACAATCACGATAAACTCTCTCAGCTAGAATAGACTCACCAACAGGTGTGGAAACACTGAAGGGCTCAAGAAGTTGCTCGGGAAGGATATCAAATCTCGTAGCAATATATGGAGTCACAAAAGATAGACTTGCACCTGGATCAAGCAATACATAGACATCAAAAATAAAGACTTTGATCATACCAGTGACAACATCAGGTGAATTCTATTACTCTTGGCGACTGGTGATAGCATACAGATGGTTTGCTCCTCCGCCTGTCCTTGAAGTAGCTCCTCGAGGTACAACTCTGTCTGCTGGAGCCGCTGAAGAAGATTGGGCTTTATTGCCTCCATTACCATTTCCTTTCCTGTTCTTAGGGCACTCTCTCATGAAAGGACCTACCTGGCCATACTTGAAACAACCAGTGGAGCCATCACGACATGTTCCTGGGTGGTTTCTACCATACTTAGCACATGTAGGAGTCCAGTTGCCCCCTTGTGCGACACTACCTTCAGATTGAGCAGGTCGAGCTTTGAAGTTCTGCAAATTCTGATTCCTGAACTCACATTTGTTCTTTGGTGAAGGTGAACTAGCAGATGATGGAGCAGGTCCAGTTGGATTTTGTTGAACAGATGACTGGTTCGCATTACCCTTCTGTTATTTGGACTCATTACAAGTTGTCTTAGCTTTCTTGCTGCGGAACTCTTACCTATCTCTCAACTTGTCTTCCTCAACCTGCTGCACATGGATCAAAAGCCTTGTTATGTCCATGTCCCCTATCAACATCGCATCATTACCCTTTTTTCTTGACAAGCGGGACACTCTAGACAAAAATAGACTCATCCTGCTCCTCATATCAGCAACCATCTCCGGACCGTAACGGGAAAGTT
Source organism: Solanum etuberosum (assembly GCA_029582245.1). Lineage (NCBI taxonomy): Eukaryota > Viridiplantae > Streptophyta > Magnoliopsida > Solanales > Solanaceae > Solanum > Solanum etuberosum. The sequence continues at coordinate 17,298 of JAJONR010005055.1, forward strand.
GAGTGAACTTGAAGTTGTACTCATGCACACTCATGGACACTTCTTCTTAAAAGTGAGGAATTCTCTTACCTTTGCCTCTCTCAGCTCACGGGGAAAGAAATGTCCCATGAAGGCACTTTCAAACATAGCCCAGCTCATAATTGGTGCTCCTTCAGCCCTTCTCTTCTTCCATTGGTCATACCAAATCCTAGCAACACCCTTGAGTTGGTATGAAGCTAACTTCACACGCTCAGCATCTGCAACATGCATCACATCAAATACTTTCTGCAGTTCCTCCACAAAGTTTTCCAGATCTTCAGTGACACTTGACCCTGTGAAGTCGAGAGGATTCATTCTCAAAAACTCACAGATCCTGGAATATCAGCCACATCCTGACAAACCCCTCTCTGTTGACCAACTTGGTTGGTCATAACTTGACTCAACATCCTGATAGCATCCCGAAACTCAGCATTTGTGACCTCTCCTTAGCGTTACACTTCTGGTGCATTATGGACCCCTTGATCCTGGGGATCAACATTCCTCCTAGCAGTATGACTTCGAATAGCTCTTCGTGGAGGCATGATCTGAAAGATACGCGCAAGCATGAATTAGAAAGAATTTTTATAGAGTTGAACTTTATCGCACGAAAAGAGTATGAAAGAAGTGAGATATTTCCTAAATGTCATAGCCTCCTAATTATAGATGTGGCGTGCTTCACACCGATAACAAGGACTCTATAGACACGGCTTCATAGACACTCTAGGACTCTTGAACTCTGTGCTCTAATACCAAGTTTGTCACGCCTCGAACCTACACCCTGGACGTGACCGGCACTCGAGAACCATTGTTGGTCCCCAAGCGAACCCTTGGCCTGGCTGATTACTCAACAGAAGACTTACTCAGTTAAACTATAAATCTCAAAACAAACTCAACTCATAAAGATATCATTAATAAGATAGTTTAACTTAGTATACTCTGAAAATACTAAAAACATAATTGTTCAACTCAAGTCTTTAAAACATCACAAAGGAGATGGGAAAAGACTCATCAACTACTACTACTGTCTTTGAAGCCTCTAAATACTATGATAGACGTCGGGACAACACCCACGACATCTTAACAAGATTGAAAGGTAAATGGGGAATCCTCCGGAAGAAAGGAGGCTCACCAAAGAAAATCTAGAACTGCAAGTGGTATCAATGGAGCGCCTATTAAAGACCAGGAATACATGTATCTACATCATGAAAAGATGCAAGCCTAATGGAGTCAGTACATTGAATGTACAAGCATGCAAGGGGAACTCTAAAGCATAGACATAATCTTGAACAGATAAAAAAAGAAACCATACTCACCTCAACTCAACTCCATAGGAAAGCAACAACAAAGATACAATATATGAAAAGCATTCAAAACAGTAGATAGTAACTCAATGTATATGAAAATACAATAATAGACTCTTTACTCTTAATTAGGAGATTCTCTAACCGACAACCATCACTATGAGCTATGTGATGATACAACGTCTCGCCCATGCTTCTAGAACTGTCTTATACCTTGCCGAAGTATAAGACATCCTCAACTAAGTGGATCCACCAATAATGAATCATCTAAAAAGTATGATCATTTAACCATGTTGGCATACATAGTTTATGAGGATTCTGAGTTGTTTGAACTCATCCCCATATTGGTTCCTAAAAACTACTCCCAATAATATATAACTCATGCTCATATTTTTAAAAACACAACACTTCCTCAATTTGAGATAACTACTCAAAAGATTCTCTTAAAAGAGATAATACTCAAAACTCCTCATGAACTCATTCGGAAATCAAGGGTTCCTCTCATTTAAAATGTAAAAGTGTTTACACTTAGAAATACTTTGTTCCGTTATACTCATTTTTGATAAATGAACTCAACTTTCCTCGTCCTCATACTCATTTACTCAAGTCTTAAATCAAGTTTTAAAAGATTGTAAAAGACTTCTCAAAATGACTCAAAAGGCTTCTCGAACATCACTCTTAATCTTTACTTTAATTTGAAATAAATATTTAAGAGTTAGTATTTGGACATATGTAGGATCTCTCAATGATTAATGAAGGTTTAGATAGTTAGGATTAAGATGGGAATAAAAGCTCGACTCAAAGAAACTAGTACGGATCGAAGAACAGAAGGAAAGGTTTAGATAGCTGGTTTGTGGTGCACTGCAGGTGCATCTGGGGCGCGTCACCCCAGCCCCAACCCTTAAAATTCGATGAATTTTTCTTGCTTAATTCAAGGCCTAACTCATCTAGGATCGAACGATTTCCTCCCAAACTCATTCGAATTCTTAAACCCAACATAATTACAATGAAATCAACTCAAAATTCCTCAAGAGCAACCCTCATACGCAAGACCCTCACCTCAAGAACTCAACAAAAACTACATATTCAAGAATAAAGTAATAAAACCTCAAGCACTCAACAATATTCTTAATATATTCAATTTCATGGACGAATTCATAAAAGAAACAAATGATTTGCGTGAGAATGAACAAACCCATCACTATGAAAACTTACATACCTCAAAAGAATCAAGTTCTTGGTGAAAAATACTCAAATTCGAACGAATGCTTGAACTTCTCCTTTTTCTCCTCTTGAACTTCTCGCTAAAAACCCTATGAGCTTTTTGGAATAGCTAAAACTGATCTCAATCAATTTAGACCCCTAAAAGGGTGAACAAAACTCTTAAGACTAATGGAGTAAGGAAAAGACCAAAATACCTCTCCTTAAAATGGATGAATTACCTTAACTAGACAGGTTGTACTTTGATGGTCATATCTCCTTCATCCAAACTCGAAATTGAGGAAACTCGGTGGCATTGGAAAGAGTACTCAAAGAACATCGATTTGATACCTCATGGGCCACCTAAGTCATCCTAAGCTGAAAATTATGGTTGTTTGAAGTTGACCCAAAACTCACAATTTAAGAGTAACTTGTACCAATCTCAATTTAGCTCTTTCTAATTTAGTTCTTTCTAAATTTAGCTCTTTCTAAGACCGAGGTGTTGCCTAACATTCCATGATTCATAATATATTAATTCATAAGAGATGCTTAATCGAAATAATATAAATCATGATAATTTTTCATAAGGAGAATAATTCAATTGGAAGAAACCTAATTTTATAAAAATAATGTTGACACTATAGTCGAAAGTATCCTTAAATCATAGTATCTTCAATTCATAATGCATTCATATCATAAAAGTTTTATTTTATAATCAAAATAGTCATATAACATGGGTTCATATTGATGAGTCTGAGATTTCGACTTATTTAGGGATTTGTTTTCATTGTTTTAGTGTCCTCAATGCCTAATTTATGCTCTAAACTAATGTTAAAGTACTGATTTATAGCAATGAAGGCTAAGGAGCAAGGCCAGGATATTACCGGGCAAAAAGGAGCAAAAATAGCTGAAGAAGTTGAAGGCAATCCTGGTGATCTCCAAGACCACTCGGCGAGCCACCGAGTGGCTCTTTAGCTCACCTAAATTTCCAGCTTGCCAACCCTTGTGAAGAACCTACTTGGCGATGGAAATGGATAGTCGGTGGACCTCTGAATGGGTCGGCGACCTCGATCCAGCTCGCCTAAAGTTACAGTACCCTGAGGACATAGAGCTAAGGCAAACCGACGAAGGAAAGGAGAAAAGGCCGCATCACCGACTTGGTCGGCGATGCTCGACTTACTTCGCCTAACTGTCCTGAAGGCCAAAATTTGTGAAAGTATAAATAGAAATTTGAAAAGGAGTTCAGTGAGTTTTTGAGTTTTTCTCTGATTTTTTGAAGTCTTCCTGAGTTTTCCATTGTAGAACTTGGAGCTTTTGAGACTTGGTTTTGAGGAATTTTCATTTGGATTTTTGAATTAAGTTGATTTGAAGCATTGTAGAGATTTGGGAACCATTACCCAGTTCATGGCTAACATAATTGGTAATTATTTCTTCCTTTTTATGATATGTGGCTAAAACCCCGATTCTTGGGGTGTGATCATGTGATTATTGGCTTAATTAGCTTATGGGTATTGTTATTTACTGATTTAAATGCTTAATTGAAGTGGGTTTAATCAATAGTTGTGTATTAATCTATGAATTGTTGTTGCAAATGCAATTCTAACTTAGTGTTCTAGGCTTGCTTGAGAAAGAGGTTTTAGAACTAAGCTTATCGATTGATGATTGTAGTTATTGGGTTGAGGAGGGTTCAGCTCGAGAGTGTGAATCCTAAGCTCGATTCTACCTATCTAGCTCGAGAGAGTAGATAAATTAACGCTTTGGGCTGTTTATATTGTTAAGCTTATCGAGGTTCGAGAGAACTCTCTTGAATCGTAATAGTTGTTCGAGACAAAGCTATTACATCTATAGTGTAGCCTACCTACTGAGATTTAGCAATTGTTAGTAAATTCCAATTACCCCTGTAGCAAAATTAGCCTATAATCGATCACATCCCCAAGAATTCCTCTCTACTTATTGTTTTCCCTATTTTTGAAATTGTTTTAGTTGCTAATTGACAAACCAATTCCCCCATCTAACATTCGTGTCACCCTTTCGATTTATCTAAATATTTTTGATAATTTTTACTCCTATAACTGATTAGATCACATTTATAACTTCATAACTGAATTTGAACTTGTACCGCTCCCTGTGGGTTTGACCCCAACTCAATTATTAGGTTTTATACTAGATTACGATCGCCTACACCTAGTATTGTATGAGATGTCGTTGAGCGTTTATCAAAAATGACACCGCTGCCGGGGAGTGGTGTTTAAAATTCTCTTATTGAAGTTTAGATTGTGATCTTCTTGTGTTGTAGTTGAATCGACTTACTTTGTTTTGTGTTTGTGTTGGTTGTGTTTGAACAAAGGACGAGATGAGTGTGAATGGAAGTAACGGTAGCCAACTTGGCCACCAAGATCATGTCGGAAATCTGAACGATGTCAATGACCCAATTCAATTGGGTGGTGTTGGTGCTATACGCTTACCTCCCGTTGAGGGGAATGTTGTGTTCCATGTGACTAGCACAATGTTGCAACTCTTGCAAATGAAAGGATTATACGGAGGGCTAGCTCATGAGGATCCCCATGATCATATTCGGAATTTTGTGGACGTATGTGGTCCATTCTCATTCAAGAACATCTCACAAGAATCAGTCCGTCTCTGGTTGTTCCTTTTTTCTTTGATGGGGGAAGCCACCAAATGGTTAGCTGATTTACCGAGGGATTTCATTACCACTTGGAATAAACTTACTGAGGCGTTCTACATAAGGTTTTTTCCTCCTTCGAGGATGATGGCATTGAGAGATAATATCCAAGGGTTCAAATGCTTGGATGGTGAGCCAATCCATGAGACGTGGCTGAGATTCTAGGAGTTACTACTTCAATGACCGACTCACGAGCTGCCAACAACGCGTTGTTACAAAACTTCTACCAGAGTCTAGACTCAGTGAACAAAGGTGTGGTTGATCAACTTGTCCGAGGAGGTATAATGCAACAGCCATTCGAAGTAGCATCTAATCTCCTCGATGGCATGACCAAGATTAACAAAGCCTGGTACACTCGGGAGGATCAGGTGTCTCCTCTAACCTTTAGAATGACAAAAGAGAAGATCTAGAAGGACCAAGAGCGAGACCAAAATATGGCCAAAATGATGACCCAGTTGGATATCTTGGCGAAAAATGTGATGGGAAGTGGGTCGAACAGTTTGAATGTTGTTGGTGTCAGTGGGGTGAACCCCAATGACGCACACTTTGTTGCTCTATATAATGAGGAAGTGAATTTTCCTGTGAATCAAGGAGGAGGTTTCCGTCCGAGCTATCCAAGGGTGGGTGGGAATCCAGGTTGGAATAGAGAAAGGAATGATGGATGGAGAGACCGTGACAAAGAATGGCGCGATTGTGGTGCTAACCGAAAGGAAAGGGATGGTGAAAAGGATAGATACTTTCCACCCCATGATCATCAAAATCCAAAAGAGCAAAAGGCTGACCCGGAGAACTTTTGCACGGAACACATGCTTGCACGCATTCTCAATAAGGTGGAAGGGTCGGACAAGGTTTTGAAAGAAATAAAGAGGATGTTTCCACACTCAATCAAACGGTCACCTCGCACTCACTGTCCATCAAACAATTGAAAATGCAAATGGGTCAAATCTCATCTCATTTGAACCCAAGGCCAAAAGGGGGTCTACCAAGTGATACCTTGGCGAACCTGAAAAATAAACCTTAAAAGCATATCCACGTTGTGCCATGACTTTAAATAAGGTTCTTCTTGGGAGGAAACCCAACCTTTAATGCTTTGATTACTGTTGTTTGAATAACGGGTGTTGAATATGTAGGTTGAAAAGTTGAAATTTTGAGAAAATAGAAACTAGGCGAGCCAAAAGTCCAGTCGGCGACGCGTCGAACAGGTTGGCGAGCCCGACTTGGATCTCTGTTAGAACCACCTAGCTTGCTAAAGGTTCTGTAAAACTCAGCGGGCTAAAGTACCACTCGGTGAATCACCGAGTAGGTCGGCGACGTAAGTCGTGGTCGCCGACTGGTGCGCGAACTGAAGAGTTTTTAAGGGCCAAACCGTTTTAAATTCAAAATCTCTTCATTTTCATACTTTTAAATTTTCGTACTCTCGCAACCGCTTATACTTTTGTTCTTGTACTAGTGTTCTTACTTTTACTTGGGATCATTTGCTCGAGGTGGACTTTTGAATTTCTTTGCTTGCCTAGCTTTACAAATTTTCGCCATCTAAGGTTGGATTTCTGAACATCGCTATAAAAATTGGTTGTTTTGTGGTTATCATATGTTCTTAGTTTTGTTTTGTTTAGCGTGTATTGGTTTAATTACCCGTATTTAGGTTGAATCGTAATTAATTGGCCTTAGATAGTGATTTCACATGCCTTTGAGTGTTAAAATTGTTGGATTCTGTTGAAAATGTTGTAGGTCTAGCGGGGTGAAGCCTGAGTAACCTCGAGTTGTGCTAATTGACAGATTTTTCCCAATGATAGAGTGGTTGACGTCATTCTTAAGGGAAAAAGACGTCAATTGGCCAATTTTGGCCAAAGCGGGGGAAGTCTGAGTACCCCGTGGGCATGGGTCTTGTGGGCTTTATTTGAAATGCATGAATGTTAGTTTAATTTTTCTTTCATGTGCTGCGGGCTTGATTTTGAAGTACGGGTATAAATCTGGCATGTTGGGCTACTCGACGAGCTGGGTCGAGCTCGCCGAGTGGTTCGGCGGTTTGCCTAACGTCCCCTTTGATCGCCTTTAATTCTCTAATTTGTGAGTTTGAGTTCTGTAACTTTTGGTGATATGTCTGTGCTCGCTGAGTTCACTCGGTGACTCACCAAAAGTACTTCCTGATGGCCCTTTTGCCCCCAAATCCTTGAAATTGTTCTGTAACTTTCGACGAGCTACTTCTATTTTGCCGAAAGGTGTCGGAGATCCACCGAATGGCCCAGGACATTGCCAAATTATTCTTTATTTTTTGCAGATTTAATTATGGAACCTTCGGTGAGCCCGACTTGGCTCACCAAAGCTGTTCGGCGACTCACCGATCGGTTCGGCGAGTTTTCCTGCAACTGTTACACTGAAATTTTTCTTAACTACATCTAACGTTTTCCACATTGTTTTGCAGGTATGGCTAGACCCAAAGTCACTGATAGAAATCAACCGCCCCAGAAGAGGGCTTGAGGGATAATCATAAATGAGAAAGTTGCTGCTTCCCAGGCCCCGACTACCAAACTCCCTCCAAAAGGAGGAAAAGTCAAGGGCAAGGCGCCCGTTGAGTTGACACCTGTGGAGGCAAGCTCCGATAGTGAAGAGATCTACGCCACACACCTCACTACCTCCCGCAGTGAAGGTCAGTCTGATGACAGCTCTCTGTCTTCCATCTCTGAGCTGGAAGATGACCAGCTTCTACATGCTAGGAGAGCGAAGCTATGTTCCAAGGCTATGCATGATCCGTCTAGGATCATAGTGCCTCCTACGCCTCCTCCTCCAGCCCCAGCTCAGACAATGGTACAGGCTCCACCACTTCAGGGTCATCCTCCCCGGTCACTCAACAGACTAAAGGCCAAGGGTTTGAGGATGATTCTGGAAGAGAAGCGGTTGTCTACCGATGGTGTGGTAGACAGGTATCCTGAGGTGTGGAACACCCTGAGGTTTCACAGATTTGAAGTTTTTACTAAACCGCGAGGCCCATACATTCCTACTTGGGTCCGGGAGTTTTATGCAGCATACAGAGAGCTGGTCCCTAAAGGGAAGAAGAAGGCCAGCATGTTCAAGCCGGTGGATAAGGTGATGGTTCGAGGTCGGAAGGTAAAGTACAGCAGCTCATACATAAATGCAGTACTTTGGGTGTTCTCGGGAATTCATGCATCATTACCCCGACTTGGTCAAGAAGAAGACCTTAGAGGATCTTAAGGATTGGCTGGCACCCCTCCTCTCTGATGCTACTCCGAGTTGGACTGAGGCAAATGCACATATTGAGAAAAAGAACCTGAACGTTGCTACCAGATACTGGTTCGGGTTCATTAGCAGCACTATCAGTCCCTCACAGAATGAGTCCATCCTCCACCATCCAAAGGCGGCCTGTCTAGGGTCGATTATGGATCACCAGAGGTTGAACTTGGGGCTACTGATTGAGCAAGAGATGGCCATGAGGGGCAAGCAGAGCCAGACCTCGCTTCCTTTCCCCGTGCTGATTACTGAGCTATGTAGACAGGCTCATGTTCCTAGAGTTGAGAAGACGGATGTGGAGGTGACCCCCACCTTTCTACTAACATCCGACGTATCGAGGCTGAGTAAATATGAGATGAGGCTGACAGGATGAGGGCTGCTCCGGTGGATACATCTCTGGAGGTTGATGTTGATATGTTTCTGACTTAGGTAAGCATGCCCCCTCAGGCCAGTGGGCCTACAGGTACATCTGGTCCCTCTACTTCTGGAACCTCTAGTACTTCTGTTGCACCTCTCCCTCTACTTCTGATGCTGCTGCTACTGTCTCCCGACCCCCTATCACCTAGGCCATATTGTACAAGATGGGCCATTTAGCCTAATCTGCTAATGTGCGTGCCTCCTTGGTAGAAGCCGATGTACCTGGGATGATAGAGCGGGCTATTGATGTTGCCATAGATCCTATTAGGGCTGAGATGAGGGAGCACCTAGACTTTATTGATAGCCAGAAGATGGCTCTAGATGCCCTTATGGTGCGGGTTGAGGCTTGTGAGCAGAGCCAGGGTGCTACTGATGCTGTGATGGCCTTGAAGGCCGAGGATGTTGGGCTGCGCAGAGATGTGGACGAGCTGAAGTCCACTGACTTATCGATGCTTTTTGGTACGGTGGAGATTACTGAGCTCCCGAGCATTGATATTCTAGCCAGTTCTGAGGTTCCTCCGGCTACTACGACCGAAGATGTTTCTAGGGCTGATGAGGCAGATGCTGAGTCTAAGGCGGAGAATGATGAGGAGGAGCTCGGTGTCCGTGACGATGTTGTATATGATGATCTGGCAGACCTTAAGGGTTCCATGGTTGAGAATGATGTACAGGCATCCCTCAGAGAGACGTCTATGGTGGGCTCCAGTGGATCAAATGATGTTGTTGAGCCGGGCATTGATGCCCCGATAGATTGAGTTACTGACATACAGACTTCCCCCAGGCTTAGCCTGGCAGGATGATTTCCTTTTCTCCACTTCTGTTACTCTTTAGATTATTTTCCTTCTTTCTTTGCATTTGAGGACAACTGTTATTTTTGTTTGGCGGGGTGAGGTATTTCCATACCTAACTCTATTGGGTTGTTTTTTTGGATATTGTTGTGTTGTTGGTTTTGGTTTCGTTAATGTTGGATCTTATTTTGTGTTTATATATATCTTGTTTTTTATCCATATTGGTCCATTGGTTTTAATGTGCAAATGGTTTTGAACCGATTTCAAAAAATTTGTCCACCTCTTTTGTGTTTAATTGTGGTGGTTCTCTTACATTTTCAAGTGTCAGTTTTGGTCAATACCGATGACTTGAATAGTTCTCTCAATTAAACGACATGAGTGCGCGACTACGATGAGGCAATTGAGTTACATAGGTCATATGTGAACTCCTAGCATCTTTTTGTTACTAGCCGGTTGATTAAGTTGATCTCTTGTGATGATCATTGCACGCTAGCTAAAGATTGTAGAGTCTTGTTTGATGATTGTGTCGAATGCCTTGTGTGGTGAGATTGTCTTGAACTTTGTGCTTGATGAAGCCTAGAACTTACCCCGTTAGTCCAATTGATTGATTGAAGCGAGTAATTGAAATGATCTTAGGCAAAATTTGTGAAGAGTGAACCTAAATTGATAGTATACCTCTTTGTGGACACCTTGTGAGAAGTGTGAACCTTGCTTGGTACCTTTTGAGCCTATCATTTCCTTTGGAAGAAACTTTAACAACTTTGACCTCTTTGTCCCATCAACAATAACCTTCATGAAGTATTGGTTCGTTTAAATAGCAAACTTAGGCCAAAATCCTAAGTTGGGGGTGTGGTGAAAAAGAAGGAAAGGCAAGAAGTGTGAAAAATCCCCTTTGAAACAATGGTTTGAAAAAGATGGAACCCCTCCATGTAAAAAAAAAAAAGGTGAAAATGGAAAAAGAATGAAAAAGAGAAAAGTTTGTGAAATAAAGTGTGTGAAAAGAATAAAAGAGATGGGGTATCCAATGAGTTATGCTTAAATGAATAATAGGGTGGATTGTAAACATGTTAGAAGTGTAAAAGAGAAGGAGAAAAAGTGAATTGCGGGTCATACTTCATGAAGGTAAAAGCCACTAAACCAAAATACCATACATTTACACTCAGCCCCATTACATGCCTTGAAAACACCTTTGTGATCTTGAGTGAGCTAAAAAGAATGTTGACTGGAAAATAAGGGCAAGCCTATGGGTATAGTCATGCATGTTTTCATCTTTGTGACTGTGAGAGTTATATTTGATTCCGAAATCTTAATTTGTTGAGGAATTTTGTGTGAGTATGGAATCATCCTTGTTGTGAGGGCATTTGAACGCTTTTGTTGAGCTTGAACTTGCATTTGAAGCAAGCATTGTGAGCTTGAGTCTATTTGATAATGGTGAGTCACAATTTGAAACTTAGAGTGCATAATTATGTGCAGTTTGAACCTCTTGTGTGCATTTGTGTTGAGTCTTGAGTAGCACTATTTGTAGACATCCTTGTTGAACTTATTGATCTTGAGTTTTACTTGAGGACAAGCAAAAGTTTAAGTTGGGGGTGTTGATGAGTCTGAGATTTCTACTCATTTAGGGCTTTGTTTTCATAGTTTTAGTGTTCTTAATGCCTAATTTATGCTCTAAACTGATGTCAAAGTGTTGATTTGCAGCGATGAAGGCTAAGGAGCAAGTCAAGGACATTACCGAGCAAAAAAGAGCAAAAAGAGCTAAAGAAGTTGAAGGAAGGCAATCCTGGTGATCGCCAAAACCACTCGGTGAGCCGCTGAGTGGCTCTTTAGCTCGCCTAAAGTTCCAGCGTACCAGCCCTAGTGACACTACTAAAAAAACAGTGTTTAGCGATGGATAATAGCGACGAATTATATTCCGTCACTAAATAACAACGGATTCGCAACGATGTGGCCATTTTGTTGCAAAAATTACATATAATTTTTTGAGTTATTGTATAGCGACGGATTGGCGACGGAATAATTTTTTAGTCGCTAAAAAATAGCGCGAAACTTTGGCGCCCTAATTTTCGCTACGGATTTTACAACACAGTAGGTGTGACAAATTTATTAATATTCCGCGACTGAATTTATGACAAAAAAGCGTTGCTAGAATTATAAATATATTTTTATGGAATTTAAATTATATAGTGACGGAAAAATCCGTCGCTAGAATTTAAACTAAATAAATATATTTATTTAGTAGCGACGGATGTCATAATCCGTCACTGAGTTTGTTGCAATTTTTTTTAACTAAGTTTCTTAATTTCATTGGGCTCAAAGTCATGAGTCCATAGAAAACAAAAAAAGGAAACAAAAAAAAAATTGTCCCTAAAAAATAGGGTTTTCTTAAGCAGAAGCTCCCGTCTTGCTCCTTCATCCTCAGGTGAAATTGCTCCCGTCTCCTTCATCCTCAGGTGAAAGGTGTGGATCAGCTTTCAAAGGTGGATCAGCTTGCAAAGGTGAGCTTCTGCCTTTGGTAATTTCTCTTTTTTTCATCTGTTATCTAGCCATTACTTCTGATTCGGTGAGCATTTTAGCTTCTTCTTTTTCTATCTTGTTATTTCCAAGTTCTATCATTACTAAAGGACTTAGATGTATGAAATTTTGTATGCTTTCATTTAATAATACAGCTACTAATATTCTTGTGCAATTCTCAAGGGACAAGTCTTTCGCCCTGCAAGACCTTGCTTCTCTACTTTGTGGTAATTTCTCTTTTTTCATTTGTTTTCTTTGGTAGGTAGGAGTTCCTTTTAGCTTTTGAAAATGTTACCATGATTTTCTGAAACTGTTTATTTTATTTGTGTATTTAAATACGTTTTATGCTTTAAAAATCACCTCGAAATGATTTGATTCAATGAAATTAGGAAGGATTTTTTGTCTTACCTAACACGCTTGAGTTGGTTAGTGTTGTATGGTTCATTTGTAGAACTTAATTTAGTTTGAGTATTTTGGTGTTGAATATACTGATTTAGGTGATTTGGGGTTTAAAATTGCGATTTTGATTGAATTTTTCCTCTGCCTCAGCTTTTCGTCTCCTTCATCTATTTCCTCTAATTTGCCTTTCTTTTGAAGTTATACCATCCAGTGTATGTGAAACTCGAAGAAAGACATAGACATCCGGTAAGTGTTCTATTTCCCCTTCTTCTTCTTCTTCTTCTTCTTCTTTCTGCTGTCATAAAAAGATTTTCTGTTGAAGTTAGAAAAGGAAAATGTTGCTTCAACCATCTCATATCAGTGTTGGAAGAAAAGAAAATGACAGGATGAACAAATACCAGTACAGATAAAAAGAAAAGACAAAAAAAGTAAAGAGCAAAAAAAATAGTAAAAGGCTTCCACCTGAAAGGAACCAATGATGTTCTTATAGCTTGGCTATCTCATTTGTCTTGATTCATTCTCTTCTATCACTCATTATTCTTTCATATCTTCTTTCTTACTTCCATTTTCATGTTTATCTTTTTCACCATCAACAACACTAGTATCATTTCCTTGATTTACAAAGTCAACAGTTTGAGTACAACTATTCAACTGTTCCCTTGTGATTTCTTTTCATTCTGGAAGAAAAGGTTTTTTTATTGTTATTTCTTTTAAGAAATATCTATAGTTTTATACGACTAGTTAGACTGATGATTAGTGGTTCTAATCAGGCAAGATGAATGGTGAAGTTTACATTTTTTTTAAACGTCTTGAGTTCTATTATTTATTTTCTGATTTTGGTTTGACATGTCTTTGTTAATGTTCCTCTGTTTTCTCTCATTTGATTAAAGGTTCTCAATGCTGGTGCTCTCAAATATAGGTAGTCATTTGATGTTGCTGAGCTCAACTAGTAAATATTTTGATCGAAAAAGCTGGTTCAAAGATGCCTAATTTCAAAATCCCAACATATAAGAAAGATATGTAAACAAACTGCAGCCATTGAACTTTATTAAGGTCAACAATTGAATCAAACTCTCGACCTGACTGAACACTTATCGAATGGACCAATCCCTTGGTGTTCTTATTTTAACAAAATAACAAACGTGTGACATTTTGATCATTGCATTATTTCTTGAAGAGAACAAGAATCATTGACTAGAGTCATTTGCCAAGGTGCCCATCCATGTAGGTAGCATCATTCCAGTTTGTTCATGAACAGTCTTAAACAATGGTCGCAATGTTTTGTAGATACCAGAAACTTTTTTTAGGGCAGTTCCACCACCTTCTGCATTTGACTCAGATCCTCCATTTGTCGAAATGTTTATTTTGGGTTGTAGGCCTCGAATAAACTCACCGTTAATCTTGGAAAGTTTTTGAAACATCCCACCACTGATCATTAAGTAATCCCTTAGAGCACCATAGTTTCCACCCAAAGATTCTAACAGAGTGTGAAAGTATGTGCCTTGAGCTTCTGCTAGAGCTTTAAGTCCTTCTGCTTCCTTCATCTTTGCATATAAATCTCCATCTATGATATGTTTACGTCTGTAGAAATCAGCCTCTGTCGTTGCTTTTTGTGCCTCTGCTTCTTTCTCATTTTCGTAGAGAAATGCTTCTGCTTGTTTTTGTTTCTTGTAGAGCTCCCAATTTGCTTCTTGCACCTTTTAGACCAATGAGGCATTAGAAACTTCAAAGTTAGGATTATTTTTTTGTAAGTTTTAAGCTTTATGTAAAAAGTAACCTAATAATAATTGTGTCTAATTTACTTTCATGTTAAATTACACTGATAGTGTGAATATTATCGATTCTCGCATAATCAAAGATGTTACTTCCTCCATTCCAGTTCATGTTGTTGTTAATAACCAAGACAATCTGATGTTAAAATATTGCAGGCACTACTGTTCTACCATAATCTGAGGATCAGGTTGATATTCACTGAAAGTAAGCCTTACTCTTTATTTTTATCCCTGATTTAGCTCAAAATTTAACTATTGAGGTATTTACTTTACTCAATGTAATTAGGAAGAAGCTTGTTGTCATTGTGTTGAAACTATTTGAGTTAGAGTATTTTTTAACTAGATAAGTGGAAAATCTGGAGAATTCTTATTTTGTTGTTGTGGGTTCTTTGAGATTAGTTTTTGCTGGATGAATGCCTTCTAAACTCTAACTTATTTTGTCTTATTTGCTGGAGAAATATATTCTAGACTTTATACTCTTCATTGGGTTTATTTGCTAGGAGAATTATTGTACAGTGATTGTCTTATGCACTGTCTTTTTGAAATAAATATTTTTACTTTTACAAATGTTTTTTGGTAGATAGGTTGATTTGTTACTGTAATTGGGTAGCTTCAATTTTGTGGGATTCACTTTACCCCTACCTTAAGCTAAAAGTGTGTGCCAATTTGTTGGATGACTTAGTGCACCTTGTTATTGGAAGTAGTATAGCCAAGAATAAATGTTTCTCTCTAATTGAAAGACTTGTTGATCTTGATGTTGTTGTTTGTCTTTTCACTGTCCTTAAAGCCAATGTGATGGGAATTAATCTAAATGTCGCACTTTTCATTAGCTTGTTGATCAACAATTGTGGAAAATATGCCTCAAAGAACTTCCAATGTGCTTAAGTCAAATTTAGTTTCTTTCTATGTGTTTGGTGTTTTGGTATTTGTATGCTTGTACTACTAGTTCCTTATTTATAAAAGGAAGTATAGTTTATACTCTAAAGTAAGTTGGCTGGACTTAGAATGCTTTAGCATCTTGATTGGAATAAGAATGCTTCAGTAACTTGATTGGAAATAGAATGCTTTATTATTATGTAAGTTGACTGGAATTAGAATTCTTCAGTAAGGAAAAGTTTTTTTTTATCTATGTTTTGAAAAGCTTGTAAGCTTTTTTTCAGCTTTCCTAGTGAGAAATTTCAGAAACTGTTTTTGTTTGTTTGATTTGTATATTTTGACTAAGTTTAATGAATATGAATTGGAGTACCTTTTGGTCAATCAACTAGTGTTTTTTTAGTAAATTTTTTGCTTGTTAAGCATTAACAGGAACATGGATAGTCTAGAGCGTGGTTCGATGTATGAGAGGTTGGATGGTCGAGGGGCTATAAACTCTAGTTTCATAACCGGTGTGGATAAATTTATCCAATTTGCATGTTCACAACAGAATCGCTTGAGTGGTGAAAAAGTTAGATGTCCATGTAAAAAATGTCACAACTTTAGATTCGTGGATGTTGAAATCGTTAAACATCACCTTTATAAGACTGGATTTGTTGATAAATATTTTGTTTGGAAGGATCAAGGGTAAAAAGATGTGATTAATGAGATTTCTTCAGGTAAAGATTTGCATGGTAGTGCTCAACCTGAATTAACATATGATAATCCATACTGACAAATGGTTTTAGATGCTTCGTGTCCCAACTTTCCCCAATGTTCAAGTTGGCAATCTTCTAGAAATATTGAACCTCAGTCAACTCATCCTTGTGAACCTTTGATAGAGGAAGATCCTAATCCCGACTCTTAAAAATTATATGATTTGCTACAAGCAGCTGATCAAAAATTGTATCCCAGTTCTTCTATCTCTCAACTTACTCTTGTCTCTCGGATGTTAAATATTAAAATGGAGAACAATATGTCACAGATAGGTTATAATCAAATGATGCAATTGTTGAAAGAGGCTTTACCTGAAGATAACATGGTTCTTGATAGTTATTATCAGACCAAGAAGCTAGTGCGTAGCTTGGGTTTGCCGGTTGAAAAAATTAATTGTTGTGAATCAGGATGTATGTTATATTGGGGTAATGATGAACACCTTACATGTTGTACATTTTGTGGCCATGAGAGATACAAGCATCGTGTCGGCTCTCGTAAAAGGAAATTGGTCCCTTATAAGAAAATGTATTATTTTCCTTTGATTCCTAGATTGCAAAGATTATATGCATCCCCTGCTACTGCTGCTGACATGAGATGGCATCATGAGCATACAAAAGAGGATGGTGTAATACGTCATCCATTAGACTCCGAGACTTGAAAGCACTTCAATGAAACTCATAATTTTTTTGCTGCTGAACCAAGAAATGTAATAATGGGGTTATGTACTGATGATTTCCAACCATTTAGTCAGTCTGGGAGTAAATACTCTTCATGCCCAGTGATTGTCACTCCTTACAATTTACCTCCAGGGATGTGTATGAAAGACGCTTATATGTTCTTAACAGTTATTGTTCCAAGGCCAAACAATTCCAAACATAAAATTGATGTTTATATACAGCCTCTGATAAAAGAATTGACTTTGTTGTCGGAGACAGGTGTGGAAGCATTTGACATCTCAAAAAAGCAAAACTTTCAACTAAGGGCATCTTTAATATGGACAGTCAGTGACTTTCTAGCATATTCTATGTTATCGAGATAGAGTACTGCGGGTAAGTTAGCATGTCCCTATTGTATGGAGGAAACGCAATCCTTTAGATTGAAACATGGTAGAAAAAACATCATGGTTTGATTGTCATAGGATGTTTTTCGACCAAAATCACCCATTTAGGAGAGATCGTAAGAACTTTCTGAAAGGCAAGACTGTCCAAAGATCACCACCATCATATAGAACAGGAGCGGAAATATAGAACCAAATTTGTGACTTGGGCATAAGAAAAGTAAGAGAGTTAGATGCACAAGAAGTTAATTGAATATCATGTAAGTCTTGTGGATGGAAAAAGCAAAGCATCTTTTGGGATTTGCCTTATTGGAGTTCTAACATGATTCGACATAATCTTGATGTCATGCATATTGAGAAAAATGTCTTTGATAATGTGTTTAACACAGTTCTTAAATTTGATGACAAAACCAAAGACAATCCACAATCATGTCATGATATGATAGACTATTGTGATCGAACTCAATTTGCAAAAGACAGTAGTGGAAAATATCCCAAAGTTGTATATACAATAGACAAGGAAGCACGAGCTATCTTGTTCAATTGGGTGAAAGGCTTAAAGTTTCCAGATGGGTATGTTTCCAATTTGGGTAGATGTCCAGACACAAATGCGAAAAGGATATTTGGCATGAAAAGTCACGATTGTCACGTGTTCATGCAACGACTAATGCCTATTGCTTTTCGTGAACTACTTTCTAGTAATGTGTGGCAGGCACTTACAAAACTAAGCTTATTTTTTAAAGATCTTTCTTCCACCACTCTATGAGTGGATGACATGGAGAGATTAGAGGGAGATATCCCACAAATCTTATGCAAGTTAGAACGTATATTTCCTCCTGGATTCTTTGACTCAATGAAACATCTTCATGTGCACCTTCCATATGAAGCAAGGATAGCTGGACCAGTGCAATATCGATGGATGTATCCTTTTGAAAGGTAAATGTGAAACTTTATGTCACTTATGACTAGTTTTCCATGCATTCCTTTTCTAAGGTAATGGTCCATCCATTTTCTCTATTTAGGTATCTGGAAACTCTTAAAAGGATGATTGGGAATAAAGCTAGTGTTGAGGGTTCCATTTGTGAAGCGTACTTGATGACAGAGTCAAAACAATTGTTTTCTCATTATTTTGAACCTCATTTCATGACACGCAATCATAATGTGGAACGTAATGATGATGGTGGTGTTGTGGAAGATCTTGAAGGAAATTTATCAATATTCTCCCATCCAGGTCGACTATGGGGAGAAGCAAAAAAAAAGGGATTTATCCCTTGAAAAAATCAAGGCTGCCCAAACTTATATCTTACTAAATTGTGAGGAGTTTGATCCATTTGTGAGGTAACAAAATTTAGTGGTATTTTCTTAATAATATAAACATATCTTTATTCACGACTATTAAATTAAACTTATTTTACTATGATGAAGTATGTTCATGCAACGATTGCAAGAAGAATTTCCGAATCTATCTCAGGGTCAAATAGATGAGAGCCTTGAAGCAAATTTCTCTACATGGTTCAAGGAATTTGTAAGATTTCAAAATTATTATCTTTTATGCGGTAATGTACTTAACTTGACTTTAGAAATTTTACTAAGTCTTACAATTTTTTTAAAATAGGTCTGATGCAATACCGTTGAGAATAAATTCTTGGGTAGTCTTGCCCGTGGATCATTAATAAGTGCTACATGTCATTCTGTTTATTTTGTTAATGGATACAAATTTCACACAGAATGTCATGGTAGCGCAAGATCAACAATGAATAGTGGAGTTTGTATCTCGGATTCAAATTTTGGTGATTATTTTGGACGGATAAAATAGATTATACAAGTGGAATACCATAAAGAACCTTTGAAGCAAACTGTATTATTCAAATGTGAATGGTTTGACCCAACTATGGATGTTGGTGTCAAAAGGCATAATCAGTACAAATTGGTTGATATTAATCAACGTCGTCGATATAAAAAATATGAGCCTTTTATTCTAGCAATGCAAGCAACTCAAGTGTGTTATGTGTTGTATCCCAACAAGAAAAATGACAAAGATGACTGGGTATCTGTATTGAAGGTCAAATCTCGAAATGTTATTGAATTACCTGATGAGGGAGTGGAGACAACTTCAGAACTGAATGTTTCATTCAAAGTTGATGAAGTTGAAGTCCACGAGATAGATATGACTATTTCCATTGATGAAAACATACTCTTAAATGATCCAAATGGGGATACAATGGAAATGGATGAAACCCATTGATGATGGTTTATTGCAAGAGCATCATGAAATCCAAATAGAATCAACAGAAGAAGAATATGAAACGAAGGAAACTGAGGAGGATGAAGAAGATCAGGAAGAGGAAGAGTTTGAAGAAGACATAGATAGTGACTAGTGCTTGATAATCTGCTTTTGTATCTTCACCGTATTTTGTTTGTATTAAGTTTTCTTCAAATATTCTCATTTTTTTAGTTTCTGTTTTTCAAATTACGGTGATTAAAATCAGTAACTCTTGGATTTTAACCATGTGTGTTCTATTTCTTATTTTAACCTTTATTTAAATATACTTGTAGCGTTAATTAGGGTTATACATACCAGGTAAGTATGCATTATTATTAGAATAAGTAATAGTTACTCCCCTGTCCCTTATTTATCTATTCATCTACTTTAACAAGTATACTCTCTATCCATATTATATATGTACATGTTTGTTTCTTTGGTGCAATATATATATATATATATCACTCTGCATTCTTTTTGGATTTGGTGACATATCACTTGAGGTCTAGGTACCCTTTGATGCGATAATCCTTCATTCCTAGCCTTCCATATGTAGTAAATAACTGCTGCCAGCATTGTCCACAATACTGCTCTCATCACACTGTGAAAAAACTTTGTACTTGCTTTCTTTTTTTTGTGATAGTCATTTGCTAGTCTCCTTTCATTCTCATACAACATGATATTATGCGGGTCTGCCTGTATTTTGTTTTGAAATTGGATAAGTAGCTCCCATGCCTGTTGTGTTTGTAGTTCCACATCACTGAAATTTTCTTTGGTTAGACATGACAGTACATTTTTCCAGCATGTTTAACTTACCTATAAGTTGGTACATTAATCTTCCTTGTATTCCAGGTAGCCAACTTCCTTTTATTCTTTCTTTGAAGTCACTTGCTAGACTCCAGGAGCGTGTTCCCTCTTAATCTTTGTCTCCAGGAAGCCAAAAAGGCCGACTTTAGAGTTATGCAGGAATAATTGCATCTTAATATTATGGGTTATGCTAAATTTGATTTTGTACTAGTAATGGTCTAACTACACTGTTATATTTTTTTATAGGTATGGCTCGAGGCAGAGGTCGTGGGAAGTCCTTTGGTAGGATTAGTCCTGCTATTCATGTAAGCATGCCAACTATTCTGATGCCCACTATTGTTTCTCCTCAACAAGGTGGTACCCCAACCGTTGAAACATCAGCTCAAAGTAACACCCCAACTATCTCTGAGACACCTCTAGTTACACCGAATCAGAGCAATACAATAGGTCAGGTCTGTCTACTCAGAGCATCCCAAAAGGTCATAGTAATCCAATTGCTGAAGGTGATCTATCTACTCAAAGCAACTCAAGAGGTCATACAAACACAGTTGTTGAAGCTGATTCTAGTAGTAGTCACTCACGGACCCTTATTTTTATAAGTTCTGCAGGGTTATTCCACTCTTTTGCTTTTATCCTCATAACCTGTTTATAGTCAAGTGTAGTTAATACTGGTAGTCTTTGAATCCACAAGTTCCAGTAAACAAATTATAATTTAACGTTCCCTGTTAAGCAATGCTAATTGATGGATCTGAAAAATCAACAGCCTACTATAATCTGAGTATTCTTTTTGTTAGCACTCACATATATAATGCCTAATACTTATATTACTTTTGATTTATAATAACACTCCAAATAATTTCTTCAAATTTACACAGGTTGGAACCTTCTATAATATGCTCTAGTTTCATAACCAAGTCTTTCAAAAATGATGTTGATCCTAATCGAATCAATTGGAAAAGTGTTTCAAACGATGTAAAAGATGGTTATTTTGGAGAATTCAAGGTATTACTTTTCATCGTAGATAAGTTTGGAAAGTGTATTCATACTTATAGATAGGATACTGATATATTACTTTCAAAACTTATTTCAGAAAAAATCCTATTGGGATGTTTCTATTAGTGAAAGTTAAGTGAAGAGACACTAGTTGGTCAAGGCGGTTGTAAAATACAAAAAAAATATTTCTAAAATAAAAGGGTGAGGAATTAGGTCAGGTTTTGTACCTGAGCATGTTTGGGAAAGATTGATACAACTTTGGGGAAGTGATGAGTCTATTAAAAAGTCAGAAAAAAATGCAAAGAATCATCGTTGCGGCCGTGAAATTGCTACTGGGACTCACACATGTGGCTCTATCTCAATTGGAGAACATCACAAGAAACTTGCAAGTATATATTTCACAAATTATATAAGTAACATCTTTAGGTTGTCTGATATATACACTTGTATCTAAATACACATTATGCAATAGATATTTTTGTATCTAAAAAGTGATTTTTCTTTTGTAAAGTCTATTGAAAAGGGTCGAGATCCAACACCAAGCGAGTTACATTTGCACGTCCATACGCATGAGCATGATGGAAAATCTTTTGTTGGCGAACGCTCTCGAATTGTCCATGTAATTCCAAAACTTTGAAACCTATCTGAAGATATACATGTCATTTCTTATTAGAAGGGAAAGGCTGAAAATGCAAAAAGACAATTAGATACAATTTTGTCCTTAATTAGACAACTTTTTTATGAGATGGGTATGCATCTTTTTGAGGTCTATCATAGTGGTTCATTTCATTTCTAGTATATGAAGATATGGTTGGTTTATGCTGTTAATAACATTAGGATGGTCAAGTTTATGCCACACTGAAACTTCTTGCGTAAAAGCTGCCCGTAGTGATGCTATTTCAGCATTTGTTCTGTGGCCCTCTTCCCCCAGTCCAGTAGTTTCACTGAGTATCACAGAGGAATACAAAATGTGCATGTTAATAAAAAAAATATGTTATGAGAGAAGAAATGAGATCCAGAGTTGTAGGATTAGTTTGTCAGGCGTTAATGTTTTGAGAATTCTGGATTGCAGCATGTTCAACTATTGTGGTAGCCTACACATGTTTCTTCTACTAAAATCCTAAAACAGCAAAACAGAGAATAGAATAATAATAATTGAAAGATGTCCATTTGCAGTTGCGTGTGTTGAGTCAAACAAACACAAACTGGACTTTAATCAAACAAATCCACATCAAAATTACGTTTTCTCAGTTGATTCTTTCTCAATTCAAGTTTGATTCTCCAAACTTAGATACCCCAAAAACTTGTACAGTACTAATTTGAAAATTCCCTCTCCTTTTAGAAAGATCCAAAATTCAACTCATTGTTATTTGGGGTTTTTAAATGACTGATAAGGAAGAGGGAAACTTGTGAAATTTGTTGTACAGAGAGTTTTAAAATGATTGAATTTTGCATTTACTGTTAACAGCAGAGGAATGGTGAGAGAAAAGACACAGTGTGAGAATTTTGAATTACAATTAAATATTATATTACATTGATCATTGATCAAGTTAACTAACTTCTGAAGTGATGGAAAAGTAAGAAAAAAATTCATGGCCATTTGATTCACTATATTTTGTACAATATGTATACATTCTCTTTATTTTTATCTATTGTTTTCCATTCTTGCTCTTAGTTATCTCTTCCCTGTTGCCTTGTGGCTTAGTTGGTATGCAGGAAACTCTTGTTTCATATATATGTCAAGTAAAAAAAAATAAGGCCTCTCTATGAAGTCTGGCTTTAGGCCCCAAAAGTTGTTGAGACGGCCTGGGTTCAAGCAACAGACGTCAGAGAGAGGGACAACATAGTAGTATTTGTTGCTTCACCTTAGCTAAGATCACAGGCATAACACTGTTGGTCTAAATGCAGGCTCAACATTTCAAGCCAAATGTATTAAGCAGTCATTATTTGAGTCTGAGGAGCATATTTAGACATACAGCGGTTGACATGTTTACTTGTTAAATTACTCAAAACACAAAATGATACAATGTGAATTTGAGCAATTACAGTTTCTCAATTCTGGAAAGGACTTGTTTTCTGAGAATGAAATGCCTACCATTCTTTCGAGAGATGGAAGGAATTCATGCATTGGTTCTGGTGGAAAACTTCAGCTATTACGAAAAGAATCTCGATGAGGAAATGACATCGAATGTTGGCAGAGAAACTGATCAATCAAACCTTGTACTTTGTTGAACTAATCAATCAAGAGCCATTCTAACTTGTCTCTTCATGTGTTTGTTGGGGACCAAGCATTCTTGAATATTGTGTTGTCACAACTGTAACTTACAGTTTTAATCTAAGCTTAAATGTACTGTAAGTTGGCTAAAAAGTATAGCACATTTAATTAAGCTAAAAGGTTATGTATGTTTCTGCATTTTTCTTCCATTATAATTTTATTCTTAATCTTTAATGTTTTCTCTTTATCTCAATTAATTACAGGAAAATATGAAGAAATGTTACGGGGAAAAACAACCTGTCAATCTGATATTGATCAATGTAAAGCATACTACCAAGCTGCCGGGGGAGAAAAGAAGAAAAGAATATACGGTCTTGGATCTGAAGCAAAACTTACTACGGGCAGAATCTTTGTGCCTCATCATCTGTAGCACCTTCAGTTTCTTAATCAACATCGACAAGAAGTATGGATATGTTTGTAAAGGAAATGATTCCTGCCCTTACTAATCATTTTCTTCCGGTTATTATGGAGCGGGTACAACAAGTGGTTACTCCCATTGACAATCCATCACTTGTGACACCCATGGTGCCTCCTCCTGCTACTACTAATAAGGACGAGGTTGATCCCTTAGTTTCAAGTGATGAGAGTATCCCTTAATTAGTCTCCTGTAGCTTTAATTTTTGGATGTTGTCTGTATTTTTGAAAAGTACAAATTGTGTGATAACAATAGTTGATGAATGTAGGTTCTCTTAAGAATAGTTGACAGATTGTTTTTGATCTTTTGCACCGAAAGTATGTGATTTGGATTTTGCTATCTACAGATTTTGAACCCTCTAAATATTATTTTATATGAATGTTTGTTATTTTAGAGGTATTTAGTAATTGTTATTTAATTTATTTCAGCAATGTATATTTAAAATAAATAAATGAAATTATTTTACAAGAAAAAATTTAGCAACAAATTTAATGACGATTTGGTCGTTGCTAAAAAGAATATTGGCGACGGATTAGCAACGAAACATTTTAGTGGCAAATATGATGGCTCAAATAACAGAATATTTTGTGACGGATTAGTGACAGAAATTCCGTCGCGAATTGATTTGAAATGACGAAATTAATTATAAAATTAGCAACGAACTATATAAGTATAACGACGGACCAGTCTGTCACTAACAAGTGGCGACGGATATCATTCGTCTCTAATACGTGGCTAAACTTGCGACGGAACTCATTTTTTCATCGCTAAGAGATTACTAACGAGCGAAATACTAACAGCCAACAATCCATCGCAAATTCGGTTTAGCGGCGGAATACCATAGATTAGCGACGGATTTGGTCAGTCGCTAAAAGCTGCTTTTTTTGTAGTGTGAAGAACCTACTTGGCGATGAAAATGGACAGTCGGCGGACCGCCGAACGGGTCGGCGACCTCGATCCAGCTCACCTAAAGTTACAAGACCCTGAGGACATAGAGCTAAGGCAAACCGGCGATGAAAAGGAGCAAAGGGCGCGTCGCCGACTTGGTCGGCGATGCTCGACTTACTTCGCTTAACGGTCCTGAAGGCCAAAATTTGTGAAACTATAAATGGAAACTTAAAAAGGAGTTTCGTGACTTTTTGAGTTTTTCTCTGAGTTTTTGAAGTTTTCCTGAGTTTTCCATTGTAGAACTTGGCGCTTTTGAGACTTTGTTTTGTGGAATTTTCATTTGAATTTTTGAATTAAGTTGATTTGAAGCATTGTAGAGATTTGGGAACCATTATCCAGTTCATGGCTAAAATAATTGGTAATTGTTTCTTCCTTTTTATGATGTGTGGCTAAAACTCCGATTCCCGGGGTGTGATCATGTGATTATTGGCTTAATTATCTTATGGGTATTATTATTTACCGATATAAATACTTAATTGAAGTGGGTTTAATCGATAGTTGTGTATTAATCTATGAATTGTAGTTGCAAATGCAATTCTAACTTAGTGTTCTGGGCTTTCTTGAGAAAGAGGTTTCAGAACTAAGCTTATCGAATGATGATTGTGGTTATTGGGTTGAGATGGGTTCAGCTCGAGAGTGTGAATCCTAAGCTCGATTCTACCTATATAGCTCAAGAGAGTAGATAAATTAAGGCTTTGGGCTGTTTATATTGTTAAGCTTAACGAGGTTCGAGAGAACTCACTTGAATCGTAATAGTTGTTCGAGAGAAAGCTATTACATCTATAGGCTAGCCTACCTACTGAGATTTAGCAATTGTTAGTAAATTCCAATTACCCCTGTAGAAAAATTAGCCTATAATCGATCACATCCCCGAGAATTCCTCTCTACTTATTGTTTCCCCTGTTTTTGAAATTGTTTTAGTTGCTAATTGACAAACCAATTCCTCCATCTGACATTCGTGTCACCCTTTCGATTTATCTAAATGTTTTCGATAATTTTTACTCCTATAACTGATTAGATCACGTTTATAACTTCATAACTGAATTTGAACTTGTACCGCTCCCTGTGGGTTCGACCCCAACTCAATTGTTGGGTTTTATACTAGATTACGATCGCTTACACCTAGTATTGGATGAGATGTAGTTGAGCGTTTATCACATATAAAAATCATTAGAAATACATAATTATGATCAAATCATGAATAATAAGCTAAATCATGATAATAATAATAATAAAAAAAAAGTCTTAAATCAATTGAACTCATAACAAAATAATGAATATCTAGAATTTGGGAAAAATCTTAACTTGAAGTAAAATATACTTTCTTGAAATAATACTTAAATAATGCAGTTAACGTGAAATATACTTTCTTGAATTACTTCTTAAATAATGCACTTGAAGTAAAATATACTTTCTTGAAACTCTTCTGAAATAATGCACTTGAAATTAAAGATAATAATACTTTCTTAAAATGATTCTTTAAAATAATGCAATTGACATTGTTGACACCCAATTTTGACCCTCCACGATATGGATTAATTTTCGAGCTTCTTTAATTTCAAATGATTTGGAATAATTAATATTATAAAATTCAAATATTTTTTCAATGTATATTCAAGTAATTTTAGTAATTTTATAATTTTAAATAATAAATATGATTTTTATATAATTATGTGTATAATTAGTATATTTTATAAATATTTGAAAATCATCTCAAAAAGATTTTATTTTAGTTTAATTATTCAATGGGTTATATTTTAAGTTAATTATTTTATTTCGTTAAGAGTAAGAAGCTTATTAATTAATTTATATCAATTCGTCTTGTTTAAATTTTGACCAAATTCACCGATTAAATACAATCTGGTTACAATTGAAATTTATTTGAGCTATTATTTAATTACAATTTTATCCAAACCTAATCAATTTATTTCAACCCTTTGCAAGACAAAATTTGGACCCTTTTTCTCATTTTTTCAGCGGCCGAAGTTCAATATCCATTAATCCAACCCACTTTACAATCAGCAACAACAATACACCAACAATACAAAAGACCCAACCCAGACCTTTTTCAATTCCACCAACGTTAACATAGCAGTACACGATAACATCAATTCACAATAGCAACGGCGTGAACACGGTGACCAAACGAAGTCTTCTCTCAACGTTTAGAATACGCGCAATTGACAAACGTCAGCAACAATTCCAGTACTCCAGCGAGGTCAAATTACACGGCGAATTCACAACAGTAACAGCCAGAACATGGTGACCAAACGACGTCTTCTCTCAACGTTCACAATACGTGCAATTCAGAAATGATAGCAGTAATTCCAGCACTCCAGTGACGTCAAATTACACGGCGAATTCACTGAGAGACAATGCTGATACGCATACTCAATATGATTCGGTGTCGTCTTCCACTTTTTGCCTCACCAGTACTGTCGTACAGCCTGCAAATGCATCCTCACTAGCGTAAGATCGAACCACGTAGTGCTTGAAGGACACTCCAATCATCAAGGCCGTCCAGCTCGCCTTCAATCCCTTGGACATTTGTTGAATTTGGGATCGAATAGATAAATTTTCCTCCCGGAGAAGAATTTTGAATTTTGAATTCGAAAGTAGCCCTAATCTTATCCGATTTCTTCCCCTTTCCCTCTAATGAGAGAACCCTAATTTGCCCCTATATAAATCCCCTTTTACGTTCAATATAAGAGTTGGAAGAAACAAAGAAAAATAGAGGTTGAAATTGTGATATTAATTCTCACTTATTCATTTATTGTAATGCAAGGAACACAAAGTAAAATATGT
Source organism: Solanum etuberosum (assembly GCA_029582245.1). Taxonomy (NCBI): domain Eukaryota; kingdom Viridiplantae; phylum Streptophyta; class Magnoliopsida; order Solanales; family Solanaceae; genus Solanum; species Solanum etuberosum. The sequence goes on from JAJONR010005055.1 coordinate 44,825, forward strand.
TACAAAGAGAATAAATTTTCCATTCCAAAGAAAAACAAGAGTTTCTGTAGAATGTGATGTAATGGCCTTTAATGCCATTAACATTCACAATGCATTATCAAAATTAACTCTTGACTCTACAATAACTCCTATAGAAATTTCCTATATAAGCAGTGCCTTTGTGAATGCTAAGACACCAAAAAAAAAAAAGTTTTTCTCTCCTTTCATCTTATTCTTAGAATATTTTTGGGAAATTGGTTTTGGGAAACCTCCAAACTCTCATCCACGAGTGCATGTGTTTGAGAGTAACTGTGGAACCTTGGGGAGCGACCGGCTACAACGATTTTGATCGGAGTCGAGCCGAAATCGCTTTCAAGGCAGTGGCTCGCCATGACACAGTGTTTATGATAAGTTATTTATTATTTTATAATTCTAATCTTATATCAATATTGTAGTATTTTTTCCAACAATTTGAAAGCGATTTACTAACATACAATATTGATAAATGACTTTTTCTTTGAACAAATTTTTTTCTGATTTGTCAAAACTTGAGCCTTTGGATGGAAACAATTTTAAATGTTCGTAACAAAAAACTTTTCATTTTCTTTGAACAATTAGAAGTTGATTATGTATTATTTAACGAACCTTCTATGAATGGTTCTAATACTACTACTGATTTTAGCAATGTTATGGTTGTTGATGATGTTGCTAAAAAGAAGTTTGAAAAGGATAATAGAACTGTGAGAGGACATTTGCTAAATCATATGACTAATCCTTTATTTGATTTATTTGTTACCTATAAATCTGCTAAAGAAATATGGGATAGTTTGAAAAAGAAATATGGTGCTGATGATGCAGGAAAGAAAAAATATGTTGTCGGTCAGTGGATTAAATTCCAAATGGTTGATAATAAGTCAATAATGGAACAAGTTCACGAATATGAGAACTTGACTGTTGATGTTCTCAACGAGGACATGAAGATGTGTGAGATATTTCAGGCTAATGTTCTGCTTGAAAAATTCCCACCATCTTGGAGTGATTATAGAAATAAATTTAAACATAAGAAAAAAAAATTAACTCTCCAAGAACTTATTAGTCATATGAGGACTGAAGCGGCGAACCGTCTCAAAGATAAGATCTAAGAACTTTCTCTGAATTCTTCTCAAGCTAATCTTTTTGAATCTTCTGGTACTATTGTGAAAGATAGGTTCAAAAGCAAACAGAACAAAGTCTTGAAAAAAGAACATATGAAGAAGAAAAATCAATTCAACTAGCCGGAGAGCCAAATTCAAAAATCTAAGGGTCCTTGTTTTGTTTGTAAAAAAGTTGGTCACAGGGCTGCCAAGTGCTATCAAAGAAAAGGGCAGGACTCAAAGCAGAAAGGACAAAGTGATGTCCAAGCTCATCTTGCTGAGGGTAATGAAGTGATTATTGTTGTAGTCATTGAGGCAAATCTGGTGGCTAACAAAATTGACTGGGTGCTAGACACAAGCGCTTCAAGGCATTTCTGTGCCAATAAGGAGTGATTCCATGACTTTGAGGAGTCCAGTGATGGCGAGTGTGTATATATGGGTAACTCCACTACTGCTGTAGTAATGGGTAAAGGAAAAGTTCAACTTAAATTAACTTCTGGAAAGACATTATCCTTGAACAATGTTTTGTATGTTCCCTCCCTCCGTAGAAACTTAGTTTCCGAAGCACTTCTCAACAAAGTAGGTCTTAAACTTATTTTTGAAGCTGATAAAATAATTATTTCTCGTGGAGGAGACTTTGTTGGGAAGGGATATCTTAGTGGAGGCTTATTTATACTGAACATTGTTCAAGAGATTGTCAATACCGGAGGTATTTCAATTCTGCTTATATTGTTGAGTCTATCAATTTGTGGCATGGTAGACTAGGCCATGTTAATATTGCTTCTATCAAAAGAATTAAAAAAATAGAATTAATTCCTATGATAAAAACTGATGATTTTTCTAAATGTCCTGTGTGTAGAAGCAAAGCATGCCAAGAAACCTTTCAAATCTGTTATCAGTAGAAAGACCGAATTACTTGAACTAATACATTCAGATTTAGCAGATCTTAGGAACACTGTTAGCAAAGGTGGAAAAAAGTATTACATTACTTTTGTTGATGACTTTTCTAGATACACTAAGGTATATTTCTTAAGTCTAAAGATGAAGTTGAAAGTATGTTTTTGAAATTCAAAGCAGAAGCGGAAAATCAATTAGGCAGAAAAATCAAAAGATTTAGATCTGATAGGGGTGGTGAATATTGTCACGCCCCGAGCCTACACCCTGGGCGGGACTGGCACTCGAGAACTATTGCTGGCCCCAAGCGAACCCTTGGCCTAGCTTACTTACTCAGCGGAAGTCTTAAACACAAGAAATAGTCTCAAAGGATAACTCATCCAAATGTCTTTAAGAAATATTAAACTTAGCCAAAATGGCAACTCAAGTCTCAACCATTAAAACAGGAAATGGAAAACTCAAGAACTAACATATGACTG
>JAJONR010005056.1:0-43135 GCA_029582245.1 Solanum etuberosum
CCCACAGAGGGGAATTACAAACCTATGGGGTCACGTAGTTCTGGGACTATGAGGGTGACTGACCTTAGTCCAACTCGGTGTTAATCCTACTCCCAACTAAATATATATACAATACGACATAACTGAAAGATATGGATAGCTCACTGTTCTGACATGCTAACCGAAAATCCAACATTAATGTACTGATAATGAAACATTTGGGACTGATGCATGTATATCTGTATAAACTGGACTAGCAAATTTAATTCATGAACTACACGAATCAACACATCTAGGGTTCTGAATTTTATGCAAGGAAATAAGCAACATTGTTACAACAATATGATAATCTGATTAGGAATATTCTAACAACTGATTCACAACCATTTTCTAACATTTAAGAAACCCTAGGGCTAAATAATACTAAGCGAATCAAGATTCTGACTGAAATCTAGGGACCTAATGGGTGAAAGGAACCCACTAGTTAAATCCCACATACCTGGTGACGAATTTCACGGAGAAATCTTTCCATTTCGGGGCTGGAACAGATGAAACCTCGTTTCATTCTTGGATTAGGGTTGCTCGACTGTTTTCTCCTCTTTTCGTTCTAAATGGATGAATTTTGGAGAATGAATTGACAAGGGTAGGTTCTAATTTAGTTGCTAGGCTAAAACTGACCAAAACTACGTCGTTTAGGGTTTAAACGACGTAGATTAGGGGTCCAACGCATAGGGAAAAGATCACACGACCCCTGACTTAAAAGCTGTCAAGAGTCATCGACGGGCCAGACCGACGAACTGTGGATGGACAAACGGTCCGTTCTGATCAGCCATCGTTCGACGTCTATAGGTGGAGCTACGGACCACGATCTCCAGACTGTGGTCCCACCTACGGTCGGTAGGTCCAGGCCGTTGGTCGTGCCTTAACCAAATTTTCTGGGGTTCTGGGGAGGTGGTTGCAGTTGGCCCACCATGGACCCCACCTATAGTCCGTGGGTCACGCTACTGTCCATGGGTGGTGCACGTCAGTGGAACCTGTAACTTCTGATTTCTGCAAACTGGTCTTTCTAGCATACAGGGTGTTACATTTTATCCCCCTTGGGAACTATCACCCAAATGGAGTCATGTTGTCTGCGAGTATGAGGTAAACCTGTAATGAAGTCCATGTTGATCACTTCCCACTTCCATGTAGGAATGTCAATCTCTTAAGTCATACCTCCTGGTTTTTGATGTTCTACCTTCACCTGCTGATAATTTGGGCACTTGGCCATAAAATCTGCTATGTCCCTCTTCATGCCATTCCACCAAAAGACTTCCCGCAGATCACGGTACATCTTAGTGGCACCTGGATGAATAGAATACCTGGAGTTATGGTATTCTGTAAGGATCTGCTGTCTGAACTCACCCACCTTAGGAACACATAATCAACCCTGATAGAGAAGCACACCATCTCCCCCTTCGGAGAAAACCTCAACTCTCTGCTGATGAACTGCACCCTTTAGTTGAAGCAATATCAGATCACTGTTTTGCTTTTCCATAACCACCGCTACCAATGAAGATTCTGACCCATTCTGAACTGTTACACCAACATCTGAGGTGTTCATAAGGAAAACTCCTAGGCGAGCAAGCCGGTGAACATCCTTCGCTAATTCCTTCCTTTCTTCCTCAACATGCGCTACACTACCCATAGATAGTCTGCTAAGAGCATCAGCTACGACATTGGCTTTACCAGGATGGTAAAGCACATTCATGTCATAGTCCTTGAGGAACTCAAGCCATCTCCTCTGGTGAAGATTCAACTCTTTCTGGGTGAACACATATTGAAGGCTCTTATGGTCTGTGAACAAATCTACGTGAACACCATACAAGTAATGTCTCCAAATCTTAAGTGCAAACACCGTTGCTGCAATCTCGAGGTCATGAGTCAGATAATTCTTCTCATGCACCTTAAGCTGTCTAGAAGAATAATCTATAACCTTACCTCAGTGTATCAACACACAACCTAGGACAAATATGGATGCATCACAATAAATTACATAACCGTCCGACCCCTCTGGTAGAGTCAAAACAGGAGCTGTAGTCAACCTAGTTTTCAGTTCTGTGAAGCTCTTCTCACACTCATCTGACCACTAGAACTTGACCTTCTTTTGAGTTAACTTAGTCAATGAAGAAGCTATGGATGAAAATCCTTCCACGAACCTTCTGTAATAAACTGCTAGACCAAAAAAAACTTTCGATATCTGTAGGAGAGGTGGGTCTGGGGCATTGCTTCACTACCTCTATTTTCTGAGAATCCACTCATATCCCTTCGCTAGACACTATATGACCAAGGAAAGAAATAGATTTCAACCAAAACTCACATTTGCTAAACTTAGCGAATAACTGGCGATCTTTGAGAGTGTGCAGAACAACCCTCAAATGAGTCGCATGTTCTTCCTCATTGCTAGAGTAAATAAGGATATCATCAATAAACACGATAACGAACAAGTCAAAATACCACTTGAACACCCTGTTCATCAAATCCATGAAAGTTGAAGGAGCATTGGTTAATCCAAAAGACATAACTACAAATTCATAATGACCATACCGAGTTCTGAAGGCTATTTTTGGGATGTCAATATCTCTGACTATGAGCTGATGATAGCCGGATCTCAGGTCTATCTTAGAAAAAGAACTAGCACCCTGAAGTTGGTCGAACAAGTCATAAATCCTTGGGATGGGATACTTATTCTTGATGGTGATTTTGTTCAACTGATGATAGTCAATGTACATCCTGAGAGAACCATCTTTCTTCTTCACGAATAACACTGGAGCACCCAATGGAGAAATACTAGGTCTGATGAAGCCCTTATCTAGAAGGTCTTTCAACTGCTCTTTCAATTCCTTAAGCTCTGCTGGAGCCATTCTGTAAGGAGGAATAGAAAGAGGCTGGGTATCTGGAAGGAGATCAATTCCAAAGTCGATTTCCCTTTCAGGAGGACCTCCGGAAAGATCTTCTGGGAACTCATTTACTACAGGAACTGCCTCAAGAGTTGGGGTTTCAGAGCTGGAATCCTTAACCCGAACTAAATGATAGAGATAACCCTTGGAAATCATCTTTCTGGCCTTAAGGTAGGAAATGAATCGACCCATAGGCACTGAGCTACTACCCTTCCATTCTAAGACTGGTTCGCTAGGAAACTGAAAACATACGATCCTAGTTCTACATTCAACTAAGGCATAACAGGAATGTAACCAATCCATACCTAGAATGACATAAAAGTCTACCATTTCTAACTCTACAAGATCTGTTGAGGTAAATTTCTGAGAGACTGTGACAGGGCAATTTCTGTATACCCGTCAAGCTATAACTGGGTCACCTACTGGAGTAGAGACTGAGAAGGGTTCTAAGAGAGTTTCTGGACATGCATTAATACGACAAGATTCCTTCCATAGCTGGTACCAAGTGTAGGCCACTCATTAAACTAATAGGCGGCCAAATTTCTACTCTCGACTTGAGTGACGTCCATAATGTTTGTAACCTTTTACATTTCATCGAGAAACTCTTGTGGATCTTATTCTGACATAGACCCATGAAACTTTGTAGGGTTTATCCGAGTAAAGTCTTGGATTCTTGTTGTAGCAGTGTTAGTCTGTGGCAGATCTGGGACCACAACCTACGGATTGACCTTGGTAGTCATCGCTTGAGCAAGTACTTGGTAAGCAGTCTTGAACTCGGCATGCATGACTTACTCCTTCAATGGGTCTGCTGGAGCTGCTGACTGCTTCCTTGCGTTAGCTCTTCTAGGAGGCATTTTCTAAAATGCGAAGAGCAGGAGTTAGAAGGAGATTGAATAGAGTTCATACTCACGCACAATAAGAATAACAAGAAAGTGATTTTTTCCTATAACACTCTCCTTCTCATTAGATGTGGTGCACTTCACACCCATGAAAAAGACTCTATGTAGTGTGTCTTCTTAGACATCCTAGGACACTTAAACCTAATACTCTGATACCAAGTTTGTCACGCCCTGAGGCTACCCCCTTGATGTAAACACGGGACCTAAGATCACGAGTGACCCTAAGCTAACCCTGAGCTGGCATATCGTAAGAAAACTCAATATATCAACGAAAAGTTAATTAATGAAGAAGCTAAATCATGAGATAATTGAAACGATGGGGAATACCTAATACTGTCTGAATGTATAGAAATACTGAATGAGAGTTTAATAATACTGGAAGGTCAAACTCAAACTAAAGCTGAATCTTAACTATGTCTGAAATAAGCCTCTAACTGACAAAAGTTGGTGGGACATGCCCCCAGCTAACTCTAGCAAAACTGAAACTGAAAGTAAATGACTAAATCTGAAAATACATGTCTATTGTCCTCGAAGAACAAGGACTCACCACTGAAGCTTCTGAACTGGAGATCGAGAACCAATCTATGCGTGATCTGGATGTTGAGGACCTAAACCTACATCACGAGAAGATGTAGCATAGAGTATGCGTCAGTACTTTTAAAGGTACTGAGCATGTAGGATAGCATAAAGCTAAAAAATATATATACATAACTGAATAAAGCATACTGATCAATGATATAATCTGAACATGATGGAAATACTGAAATATACTGAATACTGAGATAACTAAATGCAATGACCAAGTACATAACATGCTGAAACTGAAATACTGAAATGTAACTCGAACCTGGTCAAAAGTACTAGAATCTGACTGTGGGAGCTACTAATAACCGACATAAAACCACATGAGCTAAATGTGGAGTCCGATGTATACTCCCCATCGAGAGGACCCAATATACCTTGCCAAGGGTATAGAGGCATGACTGACGTGATCACTAAATATGATGCCCACAGAGGGGAATTACAAACCTATGGGGTCACGTAGTTCTGGGACTATGAGGGTGACTGACCTTAGTCCAACTCGGTGTTAATCCTACTCCCAACTGAATATATATACAATACGACATAACTGAAAGATATGGATAGCTCACTGTTCTGACATGCTAACTGAAAATCCAATATTAATGTACTGATAATGAAACATTTGGGACTGATGCATGTATATCTGTATAAACTGGCCTAGCAAATTTAATTCATGAACTACACGAATCAACACATCTAGGGTTCTGAATTTTATGCAAGGAAATAAGCAACATTGTTACAACAATATGATAATCTGATTAGGAATATTCTAACAACTGATTCACAACCATTTTCTAACATTCAAGAAACCCTAGGGCTAAATAATACTAAGCGAATCAAGATTCTGACTGAAATCTAGGGACCTAATGGGTGAAAGGAACCCACTAGTTAAATCCCACATACCTGGTGACGAATTTCATGGAGAAATCTTTCCATTTCGGGGCTGGAACAGATGAAACCTTGTTTCATTCTTGGATTAGGGTTGCTCGACTGTTTTCTCCTCTTTTCGTTCTAAATGGATGAATTTTGGAGAATGAATTGACTAGGGTAGGTTCTAATTTAGTTGCTAGGCTAAAACTGACCAAAACTACGTCGTTTAGGGGTTAAACGACGTAGTTTAGGGGTCCAACGCATAGGGAAAAGATCACACGACCCCTGACTTAAAAGCTGTCAGGAGTCATCAACGGGCCAGACCAACAAACTGTGGATGGACAAACGGTCCGTTCTGGTCGGCCTTCTTTCGGCGTTTGGAGGTGGAGCTGTGTACCATGATCCATGGACCTGGACCACGGACCGTTGTCCCACCTACGGTCCGTACGTCCTGGCAGTGGGTCGTGCCTTAGCTGAATTTTCTGGGGTTCTGGGGATGTTATTGCAGGTGGCCCACCACGGACCCCACCTACGGTCCGTGGGTCACCCTACGGTCTGTGGGTGGTGCCCGTCGGTGGCACCTGCAACTTCTGATTTCTGCAACAATCATTAGTTAGTTAATGAATAACTTGAATTAATGATCAATTAAGGTGTTGGTTGCCACTGGTTCGTAACCAGTGGCATTTATTTTAATTAAATATTATAAATTTAGTTATCATATTATAAATTAGGTTATGATATATTGAGATAGATAATTAAAAATTAGGTGTATTATATTATGTGAATACCATTAGTTTTATGATGTTAGAGAAATTATGACTGAACCCTAGACTTGAAATTCCGGAAATATGAGATTTGACCTATTGGTTGGAATGAAGATTTAGAAACTTTATTATAAATTCGGTTGAGTTTTGGGTATAGGTGTTGTTAATTTTAAAATCTTATTGTGATTATTTATTTGAATTGATTTAGAAGTCCAATGAAAGGGGAAGGCTCAAGTCCCGGAGTGATTGTTCGACTATTGAGGCAAGTGGATTTCTAAACCCTTGTTAAGTGTATAGAATCGTGTATTTCCTTGTGGTATGTGTTGGGGAGTAATGGGACTTGGTGATGGGTTGACTTGTCCATATTGAATAATTTTAATGATGAAAAAAGGGTAATAAAAGGCAATGTGATTAATTGTTGGTGTGTGATGTGTTCCTAATAGTTTGAAGGGCTTATTGACTCATTGTTGATGTTGTATCACGATTGTGTTGTTGTGAATTGTGCATTATTATTAAAATGGTCATCTCCTCATTATTTATGTGAACATGTCATTTGCATTGTTATGAGACATGTTTATGACAAGTGTTATGTGAATTGAGAAAAATAAAAAATTACAGAGGATGTACCATTTCGAGGGACGTGTCGCGCGCTGAGACAAATACTATATTTTGAGGATTTTGTTGCACGCAGCGACAAATTATATTATCGAGGGATGCATCGCGTGCTGCAAAGGATACTATATATCGAGGGTCGTGTCGCATGCCGCGACAGATGCATGGATAGATATGTCCCTCATGGGTTCCGAAATGAGAGACAGCGGGTGTGTATCACTAGGTCAGACATGCATCACTATACTTGACATTGCATTTCATTGCATTGCACATCTTTATCATTTCTGAACTTGATGTTGTGTGTTGCTGATCTTGTGAGTGCGTTTCTGTGGAACTTGTGATTGATGAATTATTGAGGTTGTTCTTGAGGATATGTAATTGTTAGAGTGTATATGTTGAGCTGTGTGCTATGTAAATTGTGAACTGTTAGGTTTGGCTGGTTTTATGCAGGTTGTAGTTGTGGAGCTTCGGTTGGGGTGGTAAGGAGTACCCGTATTCTATTTTCTTAGCTTCTGTTTAGAGGTTTACTTGTTGAGTACTGTGTGGTTTGGTACTCACCCCTTGCTTCTACAATTTTTGTAGGTTACGAACCTTTATTTTTTTGATACTTTACATTCTCTTCTTTTCCGAGGCTTCTTGGAGATTTGTGAGGTAGTTGTTTGTCATCTCAGCGGACCTTCTCACTCCTATTTATGATCTTGTTCTATTGTAGAAACAATGTCATTTGAGACTTGTGTTTTTCTTTTGAATCAATTGTAATACTTTAGAGGCTTGTACACGTGACAACCAAATTTTGGTGGTTTTATTAAGCTTACTTAGTTATCCGCACTTATGATATTTTGAGATTTCAATTTGTCTTATTTCTGTAATTTTGTGATATTTTGGTTTTAGGCTGACTTGTCTTGGTGGGATAAGACGAGTGCCATAACGTCTATTTTTGGATTGTGATAATACATAATAGTAAACTCAGAAAGCCATTTCCATATCAAATCTTATAGTTGGGAGGTTTCCAAGGATGAATCATGTAATCAGTGTAGCCTTCTCTTTGAAGAAGTAATCAATAATGGTGTACTCCTCATAAAGGAGTTAAATATTCATATCAGTAGATGCCTACTCAAGGGATATCAGTACCGGTATGCTCGTTCTACTTTCCCACTAGCAAGGGCTTTATCGGTAATCTGTAACTACACGGTGCACCAGGTCTAACAAATCCACCGTTAGCTACGGTATTCATCAAGTTCTATTTCCACTTATACTTTTCTTGTAATCAATAGAAGCATTTAAAAATCGAACAAAATATTTAAATCTTATCAAATCATATTATTTCAGAGTTTAACAATCACATGTCAAAATACCATTTCTCAAATAAATGTAAAACTCTTCCAATAAGTATAATCATATCTTATAAAAATGAGATCATCTCAAATATCGGTAACACATTTACTTTATAAACCGTGTAAAAATTATGAAATTTATGAAATACAAATTGTGGTAAGATTACTACTCTTAGTTCTTTTGCGGAAATACCAAGCTCGCCACTCGAGTAATCCGTATGAATCCCTTTGGTCAATCTATAATCACGTTCATATCAATTTCGTGTTAACTTCTTCGTTTAAGGTAATTCATACTACAATAAAAACCCAGCCTTAGAGGTGTCATGAATAATTCAAAATTTATCCAAACACCTAATTAGTGCTCTAATCACACAAAATAGCTTCTTCTTGATTCATTTCACATTGTAGTAAACCAACAAAACATTACTGCCCACTTACTCTTACTGCATATAAGCCAAAATACCAAGGTTTACAGTTCAAATCATTGACTATATTCACTTCGTTCACAAGAATTTAATAAATCTCCTTTATTTCTTCTAAACCCATGTTTCTCAACTTCTCAATCCCTACACTTATAGTCATGAAATATACAAATTCAACCTTTAAACTAAGTTAAGAAACTTACCTTCTTCTTCTTCCACTTCTCTCTTTAGTTTGAGAACTAAGGCTTCCTATTTTAATTAATTTATCTCCTTCTTTTGATCGTTCATTGTAGAACCAAAAAGTGGTCCTTGCTCTTCTTTTATTGCTGAAAGTTGCAACAGGGGTGGTTGCCTAGGGCTTTTAGCCCAATCTCTCTCTTCTTTTTCTTATAAAAAAATAACTAATGACTTATTTGCCCTTAACATAAATTATAGGGTATTACAAATATGACGCACCAACTATTTTTTCTCATTTATTAATCGTTGGATCTTGTCAAGTTGGTGACAAATTAATATACGAGTGTTACACATAATATTTGTACTTGAAGATTGAAAAATCATCTACTTTGATTCATCATCTTCGTTTGTATTTTTTTCTTCTCTTAAATATCTATCTATTTCAGGGACACCAATCGACCGTCGGATTCCTTTTGTGTAATTAGCATCTGAATTAAATATTTGCCGCACTTCATTCACTAGCCCTGCATACAATATAAATTTAAGAATAGTTTTATTTAGTGGAACATATATTTGATAACCCAAAATATTATTGAGAAAATTATATAAGAATTTTTTTTAGCCAGATGCATAATTATATTTCATCCACTTAAAGCCTTGATTAATATATAAAATAATTAAAAAAATTATCTTCATTGATCATTTGATCGACCCTCATGTCAACTCTAGTATTCAAGACTAATTGATCTACATCAATCCAAATAAAGCAAATATCATACTTATTTTTGAAATTGAACACAGGGTCTTCCACGAGTTTTTCAATATATAAATTTGACCCTCCAATAATGATTGGAACACATTGAGTTTTTCAAATTTGTTCTATGTAGACAATGGCTTGCAAATAGAAATCTTCAATCGTAAAATCGGAATCTGGCTCAATTTCACCTGAGAAAATGTGAAATAAAATAACGGTCAATTATTATTCACATCAAAATAAACTAAACATCGTCTAATGAGTTGATATACACGAACTCTTACCATCACTAGAAAAGATTCATAACTTTTTGTTTAAAAAAATATCATTTTCACTAATATCTGTAACCAAATAAACTTTCTAATAATTGAAATAAATAATTCTTTTTAAAAAAAAGTACATTTTCAACTCGAATCTATAATTACTACTATTAAATTATCTAGATAATCATTTGATACAAAAATTATTGGAAATAAATATATATACCTAGCAAATACTGTCGTACACCTTGTTTCTCATTGTGTGTGATCCTTTTGGTAACAATTTCAAGTCCCTTATTTACTTGCATTTTTCCTGAGTTGATTATTTCTCCTCGATAATGGGTGGCAAGGTCAATAGAGAGACGAGATTTTTCCGTTTCTGTTTCTCCCATTATGAACACCACTTTCTCTTTGTTGAACTTGTTATTATTGATAAAAGTATTCATTTTCTCTACACATAAAATAAATAAAAAATAGTATAAAATATTAAATAATCTCATGAAAACCACTCATGCATGTAGTCAAACATAAAACAAATATTGTAAATATAAAGTCAATAAGTTGAAACCTTACCTGAGATGGGATATACTATGTAAAAAAATATATATTTTTCTTGATGGTGGTTATGAAAGTAATTGCATTGAGATTTTATAGTAAAATGTGTTTGTGGACTTATTAATTGCATACCATATACAGAATTACTGATATCTTTTAGGATAAGAATGACTTTTAAAAAAATATATAGATATGTCAACTTGAATTTTGCTAATTATAATTAAATAATTTTAGGATAAAGTTATTAGATGTACATTGTTAGGAGATTGCATATAACAGGACTTTTATAGTAAAAATGTGATTGTGAACTTATTAGTTTGTATACCAAATTAAAAATTGTTCATATCTTTTAAGATAAGAATAGTTCTTGAAAAAAACTACAGATACGTCAACTTGAATTTGATAATTAGGCTTAAATAGTTTTAGGATGAAGTTTCTAGGTGCACATTGTTAGGAGATCACATACAAAATTGATGAAAAGATCGATATCAAATTGCAAAATGAACTTAATAATATTTCTTAAGGAATACATTTAAGTTATAATGTGTCAATGCTTGCACTATTTAACAACACGTGATAAGTGTTAAGTCTAATTCCATTAGAGGAAGGAACAATTATCGATAACTAGTTCAATTACAAGTATTTATATTAACTTGTGCGGCATGTAATAAGAGGATTGTTTTTATTTAACCATTGAATCAAGCTTCAATCATCGTGATTGCATCAGGTAGAATACATTTCCTTAAATGATCCTTACCGATATATTGCAATTTACTATTTGCTCTTCTTTGTCTATGTAACAATATTAAATTTGGAGTTAAGAATTTTATTTCTTTCAAAGGGTAGAATCTTCCCCAACATTTATGGTCATTTATTTTCTCACTCTATTACCTTGATATTAAGAATGATCTCATGTAATTGTGTAAGAGTATATTTATATTAATATATATATTAAATATCAAAGACTTGGACTTGGACTTGGGGATTCGGCTTGGATCACACCATAAAATAAGTATTTATATGAAACTTAAATATGTAGGTATCACCTTTTCTCTATAAATAACCATGTTTTTCCCGGACGTAATTTAAATATAGAACATCAGTAATAAAAGTGGGAAGACAAGAATAATATATATAGAAAGAAGGGTAATATCATATATATATATGTAGTACGATACAAACTGTACAAAATAGGCCCAAAAGTGGTCAAGAGACAAAATAACACAAGATACAGATAATGATAGTTTATGTGGACTCAATAATTATATTGTGATCATCATTTGTAAGAAATATTTTCACAATATCAAGACATGGTTTCAAAATAATATTTCTCCATGCTTCATCAACACTTTCTTTACTAACATCTTTGAAAACATCAGTAGCAATAATATGATGCACCAATCATTTTTTCTCATTTATGAATCATTGAATCCTGTCAAGTTGGTGACAAATTAATATACAAGTGTGACGCTTGATATTTGCAATTGAAGGTTGAAAAATCATCTTCTTTGATTCATCATCTTGGTTTGTATTTTTTTCTTCTCTTAAATATTTGTCCATTTCAAGGACACCAATCGATCATCGGATTCCTTTTGTGTAATCTGCATTTGAAATAAATATTTTCCGCACCTCATCCACTAGCCCTACATGCAACATAAATTTAAGAATAGTTTTATTTAGTGGAACATAGATTTGATAACCTAAAGGATTACTGAGAAAATTATATGAGAAAAAAGTTGTAGTTAGATGCATGATTATATCTGATCCACGTAAAGCCTTGATTAATATATAAAACAATTACAAAAATTACCTGCATCGACCATTTGATCGACCCTCATGTCAACTCTAGTGTTCAAGACTGATTGCCCTACATCAATCTAAATACAACAACTATCATACTTATATTTGAAATTGAACACAGGGTCTTCCACGAGTTTTTCAATATACGAATTTGACCCTCCAACTATAATGGGAACACATTGAGTTTTTCAAATTTGTTCTATGTAGACAATGGCTTGCAAACAGAAATCTTCAGCCGTGAAATCAGAATCTCGCTCAATTTCACCTGGGAAAATGTGAAACAAAATAACAGTCACATGGTCAATGCAAGTTAAACATCTTTAAAACACTCGTGAGATACTTTTAGAAGTAACCTTACTTCATTATTGTGGGAGATTTACCTTTAACCGACATGTTGACCATGTGATTTACAACATGGAATCCGGTATCTACCCCGCACCGAAAAAGAGGTGTCCTCACTTGCCAAAATAAGAACCATGAAATTATAAATTACGTGGATCCACTAACTAATGTCTATCTAAGACAACATTCTATGGAGGCACATAGTTATGGGATAAGGATATTGCTACTAGAAACCTGTCATGTACTACAGGAGAGCTTCAAACTCAATATAATCTCGGTAATAACATATATCCCATGGAATTTTTATTAGTCATACTTATCTTATAATTAGAATAGCTCCTTAACTTTTATTCATCATAGGTGAGAAAACCTTTCATCCTTATGAATCCTTTATGAGAGAAAACACTTTTACATTCATATTTGAGTAGTGTGTGAGAAATCCTTTCACAACAAAAACAACATTTGATACTTAACTCTCAAAGCATCCTTAACACATTTACATAAATGCCATAAAGAATATGCATGTCTTTATAAACTCATCTTTCATGATTCAAAAGCTCCATCATATAATCATAGTCTAGAAATCAATGATTTCACATGGGTTCATGAGAATTCAACATGGAAACATGCAATTACTTCATTTCATGCATAAAAATAGATAAAACGGTCAATTAGATCATAATTGAAAAGAACCCACGAGATTGAGTAAAACCCTAACTTCCATTGGATATTCCACCTTGTAAATATGGAGAATTTGGGAACCTTATGGAGGAAAGGACTCCATATGTAAATACTATCATACCATGATGCCAAAATCTCACAATTAGCGGTGACTTTGGAGACATGACTTTGAAACCTAGCCTTCTTTTTCAAGCTTTAGAGAGAAAAATATTGGGGAAGAACTTTGATCAACTTTGAGAATTTAGGAGAATGAGTTCAATTGGGTAATTTGGGGGTAATATAATTTATATAGGGTCTATAATAAAAGGTAAAATGACATAGTATTGGGTTTAAAAAATTAGGAAAGACTCAGAAGCCTTTCTAAAAATAAATTCCAACCTCCATCGACAGTGGGGAACTACGGTACGTGGGTCCATCTACGGACCGTCCTGGTCAACCGTTGATGGGTTCAAAAACCTATTTCTTGGACCCTCGACTGACGTGACCCATGTACGGCCCGTTGGTCAACCTACAGTATGTACATGGCCTCCGTGGGTCTAATTGATATTTCTTAAAATATCAGTAAGTATGTGACTCACCTACGAGACCAATCTACGACTCGTAAATTACATGACAGACCATCCTGCTGAACCATATAAAATTATTGGGATTTGACATTTTTAGGAATTTTTAAAGCTACATCTCATGGCCCCACCTACGACCCGTATACCAGTCCACAAACCATCTGTGGTTCCACTGGTACTGGCACTAGTTCTAGGAAAAGCTGAAATTTTCCATCATTTCAAATCTCAGGTGTTACATTATCTCTCATATGGGAACATTCGTCATCAAATGGTATTCAAGACATCATACGGAGGGTAGGAACTTACCCTAATAGCCCAACATGAATGCAATCACATAAATGCACTTATAAGAGGAGGAGACATCAACTCCAAGCTTAAGCATGTATAAAACATCATTTCATAAGGTATATATGCAGCTCATATTCAAATACACATAAACATAAGGAAATCTATCAAGTCAACTAATTTTCTCAAAATTAAGTTTTTCATGAACATGCATAAACGAGAAATCATAGGGGACATCAAGGACGCATGAAATCAAGAGTGTAAACCACAAAGGAATTAATACCTTAATCTAGAGTAGGGACTAAGGGAAAAGATGAGGATAGAGGGACATCATATCCGCCTCGGCCTCCCAAGTAGAACCCTCAACTAATTGATTCGTCCAAAGAAACTTCCTTTTTTCTCAACTTGTTAACTTGCCGGTCTAAAATCTCAACCAAAACTTCTTCATAAGTAAGATTCTCCTTAACTCCAAAACCTTCTAAGGGATTATAGATGTAGGGTCCCCAACACATTTCTTCAATAGAGATACATGGAAAAGTTGATGCACCTATGCCAAATAAATAGGCAAATAAAGTTCATAAACAACTTTACCAATTCGCTTCAAAATTTGATATGGGCCCACATATCGGGGGCTAAGCTTCCCTTTTTTCCCAAAATTTATCGCACCCTTCAAGGGTGAGATTCTCAAGTAGACCCAATCATTAACATCAAAATCAAAGTCTCTTCTTCTAACATCGGCATAGGACTTTGGCTGACTTTGAGCCGTTTTCAACCTTTCTCTAATAAGCCACACTTTCTCCAAAGCCTCATGCACCAACTCGGGACCTATCAAAGCGAAATCACCAACTTCAAACCAACCTATAGGAGATCTAAATCTCATACCATATAGAGCCTCGAACGAAACCATAACAATGTTTGAATTATAGTTATTGTTTTATGCAAACTAAATCAAGGGCAAGTGATCATCCCAATTACCCTTGAAGTAAATTACACATTCTCTTAACATATCTTCTAACGTTTGGATAGTATGCTCCGATTGCCCATCGGTTGGCGGATGAAAGGACGTACTAAGCTTAATACAAGTACCAAGAACATTTTGGAAATATTTCCAAATCTGAAAAGTGAATTGGGTACCACAATTGGAGATAATGGATAAGGGCACTCCATTCAACCTAACCATTTCCCTCAATTACAACTAAGCATAGTCCTACGCTGAATAGGAAACCTTGAAGGGAATGAAATGAACCGATTTCATCATTCAATCCACAATAACCCAAATCGAATCATGTTGCTGCCAGGTGCGTGGTAAACCAACAAAAAAGTCCATATTCAAATCTTCCCACTTCCAAGTAGTAATACTTATATCTTGGAATAAACCTCCTGACTTTTGATGCTAAATGTTCACTTGTTTAAAATTAGGACATTTAACAGCAAATTTCACAATATCTTTCTTCATCCCGTTCCACCAATAAACCTCCTACAAGTCACATTACATCTTGGTGGTTCCCAGGTGAATGCAATATCGAGAACTATGGGCTTCTACTAAGATTTTCTCCCTTAAGTCGTCTATATTGGGAACACAAAAATGACCTTGATAACAAACCACATCATCTCCCCTTTGGGGGAAGGCTTCTACGGATTTCTTAAGCATTTCTTCCTTCAATTCAATTAAGATTGGGTAAAGCCCTTGCTTGGCTTTCACGTCTGTCACAAAGGACAATTCTGAATCATAACACCACCCTTGGTAGAGTTAATTAAACGAACACCCAATCAGGCAAATCTACAAACATCTCTAACTAGTTCCTTCTTACCATCATCAATATGAGCAACGCTACCCATTGATAATCGACTAAGAGCATCGGCCACCACATTCTCCTTCCCGGGGTGATAAAGAACGTTCAGGTTGTAATCCTTTGGTAACTCAAGCCACCTTCTTTGGTGAATATTTCGATCTTTCTATTTAAAAACATATTGTAAACTTGTGTGGTCGGTAAAGACATCAACATGAACACCATACAAATAGTGCCTTCAAATCTTTAAGGCAAAAACAATTGCCGCCTATTCTAAATCGTGTCTATGATAGTTCTTTTCATGAATTTTAAGTTGCCTTTAGGCATTCACAATGCATTTCAATTATGCATGAGGACACATTCTAACCCAGTTCTTGAGGCATCAGAATAAACAACAAACCCATAAGTTCTTTTAGGTAAAGTCAACACCAGAGCGGAAGTAAGTTTATATTTCAACTCTTGGAAACTCTTTTCACACGCTTCCGACCATATGAATTTAACCTTCTTTTGGGTCAATGTCGTCAATGGAGAGGTAATAAAAGAAAAACCTTCAACCAACCTTCTATAGTAACCAGTCAAACCGAGAAAACTTCTAATATCTGAATGGGATAGAGGTCTAGGCTAACTCTAAATGACATATGTCTTCTTAGGATCTAGTTCAACACCTTTACCGTAAACAATGTGACCTAGAATAGCCACAAACGTTAATCAAAACTCGCATTTACTAAAATTTGCAAAGAGGTTTTGGTCCTTTAGGACTTGCAACACAATCCTCAAATGATTAGTGTGCTCGTCTTCACTCCTTGAATAGATAAATATATCATCCATGGACACAATCACAAACATCTATAGGTACTGTCTAAACACTCTATTCATCAAATTGATAAATGTAACACCCCAGAAATTAGTAGGCTAAACTAGAGCTAAACGTGAGGGTTAGAGTCAACAAAGGAGGGAAAAGGACAAGGGATGGGACTAGGGCAGTGTACCTTGGTGTAGACACTGCCCCACCTACCACGCCCACCACCATGGCTCGTGATCAAGACCATGGCCCTTGGTGTGGCTCGTGGTGGGCTAGGCAATAGCCTCTCCAAAGCTGCCAAAAATCAGCCCCTCTTCACGAGCCACTTCACGCCTCCTGGTGGAGAGAACTGCTCGTGGGAAGGCTCGTTGAGGGGAGTTAGGTCTGTAAGGGTGAGGAGGAGGTGGCTTAGCCACTGTCTCAATGCCCATGAGAGGGACCACGGCTCGTGGAGCCCTCCATGAAGATGCCTTAGACTTGAGGGGCTAAGGGCACATTTGCCTAGCCACTGCCTCAAGGTTCAAAAAGGGGACCACAGCTCGTGGTCGAGACCACGGCTCATGGGACCCCACATGGTACCTGGGGAGCTCACTTAAAATTGAGGGTTAATTGGTCTTTTCCGGTTTTAATCCAACTAAAGCTAGGTTATTTTGACTAAGTCTAAGACCACTATATAAGTCATTTTTTATCTAAAACTCACCCAATTAAGTCATATTTTCCAAATTCTAAAATAATTCCCAAAGTTCATCCTCTCCAAAAATCCTTTCTCTAGAAAACTTGAAGAAGAAGAAGAAGGAGATTTAAGCTAGGGTTTCAAGAGCAAGCTTTTCTACATAAATTTCTTTGGGCTTTGATAGTAAGGTATGGTAGTTTTCATCCATGGAGTCCTCTAAAAATCTCCAATTTCAAAAGATAGAAATCCCCAATTGTTAGGGTTTGATTCAAAAGTCATGGATTCCTTTCAAACTTTATTCTAATGGTTAAATTATATTATATTAAGCATGAATTGATGATTTCCTATGGTTTTTATGATGTGTCCCCAAGAACCCATGAAATTCCATATTTCTCAATTGTGATCTTATGAAGTGGGTCTTGTTGATGAAAGAGGAAATTTATGAATTTATGCATGAAGTGATAGAATCACATGAATTATAATGAAACCCATGTCTAATTCTTGAATTCTAGATGTGTTGATTGAAAGTAAGCTTTGAACCTTGAAAGGGCAAAGTATGAGGTTATGCATGTTTTATGAAATCTATGTAAATATTTTAAGAACACTTTGAGAGTGAAGTGTCAATGATTATGATATTGTTGTTGTGTTGATTAAAAGGCTATTCTCGTGAACACATAATGATCATGATGTTAAAGGTATTCTCACAAAGTTAAGATTCTATGGTTGAAAGCCTTTCTCACCTAATTGAATCTAAAAGCAAGTAATCATGGACAGTGAAAGGTTTCCTCACATATGGTCTAAAGACCTATTCTAATGATCTAATTTGAATCGGTAGGCCAAGGGCACCCTTTCATGAGTAATGAAGTTAAGAAATAAATAACTACTCCGTGGGATTTAATGCTTAGCACCGAGTGGATATTGTATTGAGATGAAAGCTCTCCCGTAGTAAGGTAGGGTTTCTAGAAGCAATTTCTTGAGATAGAAGCTCTCCCGTAGTAAGGCCGAGTTTCTAGTAGCACTCTCTTTATCCTATAAACTACGTGCCCCCTTAGGATATTTAGCTAGTGGATCCACCTAAGCTGAGATTTACCGGTTTTACCTTAGGCAAGTAGACCAACCCCTTTGGGTGTGGGATTCACCTGATTCAATGGTAAAGCTCGCATGGTCTCATGTCGGTTAAAGCGTATCCCGCAACAACTAGAAGTTTAGTAATGAACTAAGGCATGCTTAAATTAGTATCCCGTAAGTGTTCAAAGGTTTTAAAGATGATGCTAGGTTGCATTGAAGATGATGTTTTGAGTTATATTTTCCAACTATCTCCATGAGGATGTTTAAATTTGGTAAAGTGCATTCTTTGAAATGAAATGTCTCTTTTTGCATGATTTAAGTGTTTCTATGCATGGTTAGCATACTTAGAGAATTTTTGTACTAACGCCTACTTTTGCCTACATTTTTCCCAAGTGTAGGTTCCGGCATTCGAGCTGATCATTCTTGTGGCTAGAGCTTGGATTTGGTTGTTTTTCTGAGCTTGGTGAGTCCTCATGGTTCGAGGATAAATTTTCCTATGTTTAGTTTCTTTCATGTAGTTTCCCTTTTGAACATGTTGTATGGGCTAGGCCCTATTTCATTTGGTTAAATAGATGGCTATGATGAGACAAAGTGTCTAGGCTTCCGCTTTCTTTTATAAAAAACTTTTTGAGACTTGAAATGTGTTTTACTCTTATTGTTCTATTGCTTATGTTATGAGGACTAAGTGGCTTGTCTGGAGTCCTTCGGGGTTCTATATGCCAATTTACATCTAAGGGGTACCCCTGGGTCGTGACAAACTTGGTTTGAGAGCACAAGGTTCGGAATGGTTCTAGGATGATGTCTCATTAGCCACGTTTAGACGAGTCTTGTTCATGAGTGTGAAACGCGCCACATTTATGAATGAGAAGCTACAAGATGTTTAGGAAATTCCACTTCTTTCCTTACTCTTAAGTCGTGCGATAGAGTTTAACTCTATAAGGTCTTTCTCATAATCCTTACTCGATGGTCTACATGATATGACTACTCGAAGGACTTTCGCTAGAGGGAATGAAGAAGGCAATGTGAATAAATGAGCTCCTCCAGCTCCAGTTGATCCTTTGGCCGAGCAAGTGACAAATGCAGAGTTTAGGGCGGCTTTTCAACTGTTGGCCGAAGCCATGACGGCCCAAGCCAATACAGAGGTTGTATCTCCCGTGAACCCTAATGTTAATTCGGCGGCTTCAAGAGTGAGGGACTTTGCAAGGATGAACCCTCCGGAATTTTATGGCTCCAAAGTTGTGGAAGATCCTCAAGAGTTTATCGATGAGGTGTATAAGGTACTTGCTATTATGGGGGTGACTCCGGAAGAGAAGGCGGAGTTAGCCACTTAACAATTGAAAGGTGTTGCTCAAGTGTTGTATAATCAATAGAAGGAAGAAAGGCCGGTAGGAGCAGGTCCCGTAGAGTGGGAAGTGTTTAAATCGACATTTATTGATATGTTCTTTCCCTTAGAGTTGAGGGAAGCAAATGTGCAAGAGTTCATTAACCTTCATAAAGAAACTATGAGTGTGAGGGAGTACGCTCTAAAGTTCACCCAACTATCCAAGTACGCTCCAACTATGGTGGAACATTCAATTGCTAAGATGAATAAATTTATGACGGGCGTGTCCGACATGGTAGTAAAAGAATGTCGTACGGCAATGCTTATCCAAGATATGGATATTTCACGTCTCATGCCCAAAAAATAGAGGAAGAGAAAATCAAGGAAAATAATAGTGATAGGGAGGTAAAAAGCGCTAGGACCGGTGATGGGAACTTCTCTAATACAAGGTCCGATGGGAAAGGCCGACCTAAGTTTAAACAAAGGTATTCCGGTCAAGGTTCCTCCAAGTGTCAACAAGGATAAGGTGTCTAACCGTAAACCTCAAGGAGGTAATGGTAGTGGATCTTCATTGCCTAAGCCTAATTGCACCAAGTGTGGAAGGAGGCACGATGGTAAGTGTCTAGATGGCATAAATGGTTATTATTTGTTTTGCAAGATTAGTCACCAAATGACGAATTGCCCAATGCTTACGGCTAAAGGAAGAGAGGGAAAGCAAGCTCCTCTTAGTGGCTCAAATTCCAATGCTCCCAAACCGAGGTGAACAAGAGAGTTCTCCGGACGTGGTCACCGGTATGTTAAAAGTTTTCCATATATATGTGTATGATTTTTTAGATCCCGGTGCTACTTTGTCTTTTGTGACGCCTTATGTGATCCCTGATGTGCTGTTAGAACCTTTTTCTGTATGTACTCCTGTTAGTGATCGTTTGGTGGCTAAAAGGGTCTATAGAAGATGTCCCATTTCCTTATCCGATAGAGTTACTCTTGTTGATTTATTAGAGCTTGATATGTTAGACTTTGATGTTATCTTGGGTATGGATTGGTTGCCCTCTTGTTATGCTTCTTTTGATTGTAGAACTCTTGTGGTCAAGTTTCAGTTCCCGAATGAGCCTATCCTTGAGTGGAAGGGGGGGAATTTTATGCCTAAGGGTCAGTTTGTTTCATGTCTTAAAGCTAGAACGATGATCTGTAAGGGTTGTATTTACCATCTGGTTAGGGTGAGGGATGTAAATGCCGAAACCCTTTCTCTTGAGTTGGTCCTCGTTATTAATGAGTTTCTGGAAGTGTTCCCAGATGATCTACCCGGTATTCCTCTCGAGCGGAAAATAGACTTCGGTATTGACCTTTTCCCAGATACGCAACCTATTTCAATTCCTCCTTATAGAATGGCCCCGGCTGAGTTAAAGGAGTTGAAAGAACAGTTGAAGGACTTGTTGGATAAGGGCTTCATCCGATCGAGTAACTCACCATTGGGTGCTCCCGTGTTATTTGTTAGAAAGAAAGATGGGTCTCTTCAAATGTGTATTGACTATCGTCAGTTGAACATGGTGACCATTAAGAATAAGTATCCTCTTCCAAGGATAGATGATTTGTTTGACCAAATTGAAGGGGCAAGTTATTTCTCTAAGATTGATCTGCGGTCGGGCTATCACCAATTGAAGGTGAGAGATAATGACATTCCAAAGATGACTTTCCAAACTCGGTATGGTCATTATGAATAATGTCATTTGGGTTGACTAATTCTCCGGCAGCGTTTATGGACTTGATGAATAGGGTGTTTAGACAATACCTTGACATGTTTGTGATTGTGTTTATCGATGATATCTTGATCTATTCAAGGAGTGAGAATGAGCATGCAGACCATTTGAGGATTGTGTTGCAAGTTCTTAAGGACCAACAACTTTTTGCAAAGTTAAGAAAGTGTGAATTTTTATTAAGGTCCGTAGCTTCCCTTGTTCATATTGTGTCTAATAAGCGTATTGAGGTAGATCCGAAGAAGACGGATGCGGTCAAGATTTTTCCTAGACCTCTAACTCCTTCGGACATTAGAAGCTTCTTGGTTTTTACCGGTTATTATAGAAGGTTTATTGAGGGGTTTTCTTCCATTTCCTCTCCGTTGACGGCTTTGACTCAAAAGAAGGATAAATTCATTTGGTCGGAAGTTTGTGAGAAAAGTTTTCAAGATTTGAAAGATAGACTTACTTCCGCTCAGGTGTTGACTTTACCGGAAGGTACATATGGTTTTTTGGTGTATGTTGATGCCTCTAGAGTAGGGTTGGGATGTGTCCTTATGAAAACTGGTAAAGTGATTGCCTATGCTTCAAGGGAACTTAAAGTCCATGAGAAGAATTATCCTACCCATGACCTTGAGTTAGCGTCGGTTATTTTTTTCTTGAAAATATGGAGGCATTATTTGAATGGGGTTTATGTTGATGTGTTTACCGATCACAAGAGTTTACAATCCGTTGAGGCTTTCTCCCAATAGAGAGGTTGTATCTCCCATGAACCCAAATGTGAATTCGGCGGCTTCAAGAGTGACGGACTTTGCAAGGTTTAGCCCTCAAGAATTTTATGGCTCCAAAGTTGAGGAAGATCCTCAAGAGTTTATCGATGAGCTCTATAAGGTACTTGCTATTATGGTGGTGAATCCATAAGAGAAGGCAGAGTTAACCGCTTACCAATTGAAAGGTGTTGCTCAAGTGTGGTAAATCAATGGAAGGAGGGGAGGATGGTAGCAGCCAGTCCCGTAGAGTGGGAAGTGTTTAAGTCGGCATTTTGTTGATAGGTTCTTTCCTCTAGAGTTTAGGGAATCAAAGGTGCAAGAGTTCATTAACCTTCATCAATGAAGTATGAGTGTGAGGGAGTATGCTCAAAATTTCACCCAACTATCCAAGTACGCTCCAACTATGGTGGCGAATTCAAGGGCTAAGATGAATAAATTTATGACGGGCGTGTTCGACATGGTAGTCAAAGAATTTCATACGGCAATGCTTATCCAGGATATGGATATTTCACGTCTCATGGTTCATGCCCAACAAATGGAGGAAGAGAAACTCAAGGAAAAGAATAGGGAGGTAAAAAGGGCTGGGACCGGTGATGGGAACTTCTCTAATACAAGGTCCGATGGGCAAGGCTGACCTAGGTTTAAACAATGGTGTTCCGGTCAAGTTCCTCAAACACTCCTCCAAGAGTGAAAAAGGATAGGGTGTCTAACCCTAAACCTCAAGGAGGTAATGGTAGTTGATCTTCATTGCCTAAGCCTAATTGCACCAAGTGTGGAAGGAGGCACGATGGTAAGTGTCTAGCCGACATGGATGGTTGTTATGAGTGTGGCAAGAGTGGTCACCAAATAAGGAATTGCCCAATGCTTACGGCTAAAGGAAGAGAGGGTAAGCAAGCTCCTCCTAGTGGCTCAAATTCCAATGCTCCCAAGCAAAATTGCTTCTATGCTCTCCAAGACCGAGGTGAACAAGAGAGTTCTCCGGAGGTGGTCACTGGTATGTTAAAAGTATTTCATATAGATGTGTATGCTTTGTTAGACCCCGGTGCTACTTTGTATTTTGTGACGACTTATGTGGCCATGAGATTTGATGTGCTCCCTGATGTGTTGTTAGAACCTTTTTCTGTCTCTACTCCTGTTTGTGATTCGGTGGTGGCTAAAAGGGTCTATAGAAGATGTCCCGTTTTCTTATTCCATAGAGTTACTCTTGTTGATTTGGTAGACCTTGATATGTTAGAATTTGATGTTATCTTGGGTATGGATTGGATGCACTCTTGTTATGCTTCTGTTGATTGTAGAAGTTGTGTGGTCAAGTTTCAGTTCCCGAATGAGCCTATCCTTAAGTTGAAGGGGGGAAATTATATGCCTAAGGGTCTGTTTGTTTTAATGTCTTAAAGTTAGAAAGATTATCTCTAAGGGTTGCAGTTATCATCTTGTTAGGGTGAGGGATGTAGATTCTGAAGCCCCTTCTCTTGAGTCGGTTCCCGTTG
The DNA here is from genome assembly GCA_029582245.1 of Solanum etuberosum. Classification (NCBI taxonomy): domain Eukaryota; kingdom Viridiplantae; phylum Streptophyta; class Magnoliopsida; order Solanales; family Solanaceae; genus Solanum; species Solanum etuberosum. The sequence goes on from JAJONR010005056.1 coordinate 23,463, forward strand.
TAAATGAGTTTCTGGAAGTGTTCCTAGATGATCAACCCGGTATTTCTCCCAAGTGGGAAATAGACTTCGGTATTGACCTTCTCCCAGATACGGAACCTATTTCAATTCCTCCTTATAGAATGGCCTCAGCTGAGTTAAAGTAGTTGAAAGAACAGTTAAAGGACTTGTTGGATAAGGGCTTCATCCGACCGAGTATCTCACCATGGGGTACTCCTATGTTGTTTGTTATAAAGAAAGATGGGTCTCTTTGAATGTGTATTGACTATCGTCAGTTGAACAAGGTTACCATTAAGAATAGGTATCCTCTTCCAAGGATAGATGATTTGTTTGACCAACTTCAAGGGGAAAGTTATTTCTCTAAGATTGATCTTCGGTTGGGCTATCACCAATTGAAGGTGAGAGAAAATGACATTCTGAAGACGGCTTTCCGAACTCGGTATGGTCATTATGAATTCCTATTAATGTTGTTTGGGTTGACTAATGCTCTAGCAGCGTTTATGGACTGGATGAATAGGGTGTTTAGACAATACCTTGACATGTTTGTGATTTTGTTTATTGATGCTATCTTGATCTATTCAAGGAGTGAGAATGAGCATGTGGACCGTTTGAGGATTGTGTTGCAAGTTCTTAAGGACCAACAACTTTTTACAAAGTTTAGTAGATGTGAATTTTGGTTAAGGTCTGTAGCTTTCCTTGGTCATATTGTGTCTAATAAGGGTATTGAGGGAGATTCTCTAAGAAGACGGATGCGGTCAAGAGTTGGCCTAGACCTATAACTCCTTCAGGCATTAGAAGCTTCTTGGGTTAGGCCGGTTATTATAGAAGGTTTGTTGAGGGGTTTTCTTCCACTGCCTCTCCGTTGACGACTTTGACTCAAAAGAAGCCTAAATTCATTTGGTCGGAATTTTGTGAGAAAAATTTACACGAATTGAAAGACAGACTTACTTCTGCTCTGGTGTTGACTTTACTGGAAGGTACGGATGGTTTTGTGGTTTATTGTGATGCCTCTAGAGTTGGGTTGGGATGTCTGCTTATACAAAATGGTAAAGTAATTGCCTATTCTTCAAGGCAACTTTAAGTCCATGAAAAGAACTATCCTACCCATGACCTTGAGTTAGCGGCGGTTGTTTTTGCTTTTATGATATGGAGGCATTATTTATATTGAGTTCATGTTGATTTGTTTACCGATAACAAGAGTATACAATATGTGTTTAGTCAAAATGATTTGAATCTTCGCGAAAGACGGTTGCTTGAACTATTGAAGGATTATGACATGAGTGTCCTTTATCACCCCGGTAAGGCAAATGTGGTAGCGGATTCTCTTAGTAGGTTATCTATGGGTAGTGTTGCTCATATCGAAGATGATAAGAAAGAGTTGGTTTGAGATGTTCATAGGTTGGCCCGATTAGGTGTTCGTTTACTGGACTCCACCAAGGGTGGCGTCATGGTTCACAGTGGGTCCGAATCGTCTTTTATGGCGGATGTGAAATCTAAGCAACACCTTCATCCTATTTTGGTTGAATTGAAAGAGGCGGTGCATAAGAAATCCGTTGAGGCTTTTTCCCAAGGGGGAGATGGTGTACTTAGATACAAAGGCCATTTGTGTGTTCCTAATGTTGACGACTTGAGAGAGCAAATCTTGTCAGAAGCCCATAGTTCTCGGTATTCCATTTAACCGGGATCCACCAAGATTTACCGTGACTTGCGGGATGTCTATTGGTGGAATGGAATGAAGAAATATATCACGGAGATTGTGGCTAAATTCCCTAATTGTCAACAAGTTAAGGTTGAGCATCAAAGACTGGGAGGTTTATCCCAAGACATAGGTATCCCTCTACTTGGAAGTGGGATGATGTGAGCATGGACTTTATTGTCGATTTTCCTCGCACCTTGAGACAACATGACTGTATTTGGGTTATTGTAGATCGGATGACAAAATCAGCTCACTTTATTCCCGTCAAGGTTTCATTTTCGGCGGAGGACTATGCTAAGTTGTACATAAGAGAAATGGTGAAGTTGCATGGAGTGCCTTTATCCATTATTTCCTATCGTGGCTCTCAATTCACTTCACATTTTTGGATGTTATTCCAAAAGGCTCTTGAAACTAAGGTTAAGTTTAGCTCGACTTTTCACCCCCAAACAGATGGGCAAGAGGAGCATACCATCCAAACTTTGGAGGATATGTTAAGGGCTTGTGTAATGTATTTTAAGGGTAATTGGGATGACCATTTGCCATTGATAGAGTTTGCCTACAATAATAGCTATCACTTAAGTATCCGTATGGCTCTATTTGAGGCCTTGTATGGTAGGTGATTTAGGTCTCCCGTTGGTTGGTTTGAGGTGGATGAAGTTGCTTTGATAGGTCCCCAATTGGTTCATGAGACCATTGAGAAAGTTTGACTCATTTGAGAGAGGTTGAGAACTACTCAAAGTTGGAAAAAGTCTTATGCCGATGTGAGAAGAAGGGATCTAGAGTTTGATGTTAACGATTGGGTCGATTTCAAAATCTCACCCATGAAAGGTGTGATGATATTTGGCAAGAAAGGGAAACTTATTCCCCGGTATGTAGGCCCATACCAAATTTTGAGACGTATTGATAAGGTTGCCTATGAGTTAGATTTGCCAAGTGAGTTGGCTTCGGTGCATTCGGTGTTTCATGTTTCTATGCTTAAGAAGTGTGTTGGAGATCCGACATCCATTATTCCCATAGAAGGGTTGGGAGTTGATGAAAGTCTTTTATATGAGGAAGTTTCGGTAGAGATTCTAGACCGGCAAGTCATGAAATTGAGAAACAAGGAAATAGCTTCCGTAAAGATCTTATGGAGGAATCAACTAGTTGAGGGTGCTACTTGGGAGGCCGAGGCCGATATGATGTCCCGCTATCCTCATCTTTTTCCTTCTACTCCTATTTTACCTTGAGGTAATTAGTTCCTCTTGAGTTTTCCTTGTTTTGGGAGTCATGCATGTTATATGAGTTTTCTATGATTTCCCTATGTTGTGTATTGAGTATGAATTGCCTATTTGCTTCATGAGATGAATTGATGAACATGCTTTTAATTATGCTTTTTAAGAGTAAATTGCATAAAGGCTCCATGAGACTGTGTTGAGCATGCTTGTAGCTTGGAGAAGGTAATTCCTCCTAAGAACATGAGAAATGTTGAATTTCGTGCATAATGGGTTGTTAGATGTAGTTCCTACTTCCTTGTGATGCATTGAGTATCTTTGAGTTGGAGTTGATGTTTCCTTCTTTGTTTTGTGCATTATTATGATGTTGCATGCATGATGGACTGCTAGTCTTGAGTCTTTACTACTGTAAGGTGTCTAAAGCGTCATTCGAAGATGAATGTTCCCATGGGGGAGATATTGTAACATCCTGGAAATTAGTAGGCTAAACTAGAGCTAAACATGAGGGTTAGAGTCAAGGAAGGAGGGCAAAGGCCAAGGGAGTTGTCTAGGGCAGCCTACCTTGGTGTAGACACTGCCCCACCTACCACGCCCACCACCACGGCTCGTGGTCAAGTCCACGGCCCTTGGTGTGGCTTGTGGTGGTGTAGGCAGTAGCCTCCCCAAAGCTGCCAAATATTAGCCCCTCTTCACGAGCCACTTCATGAATCGTGGGAAGGCTCGTGCAGGGGAATTAGGTGTGTAAGGGTGAGGAGGAGGTGGGTTAGCCACTGCATTCAAGGCCCACGAGAGGGACCACGACTCGTGGAGCCCTTTGTGAATATGCCTTAGGCTTGAGGGGCTAAGGGCACATTTGCCTAGCCACTGCCTCAAGGTCCACGAAGGGGACCACGACTCGTGGTCAAGACCACGGCTCGTGGGACCCCACGTGCTACCTGGGCAGCTCACTTAAAATTGAGGGTTAATTGGTCTTTTACGATTTTAATCGAACTAAAGCTAGGTCATTTTGACTAAGTCTAGGACCACTATATACATCATTTTTACTCTAAAACTCACCCAATTAAGTCATATTTTCCAAAACCCAAAATAATTCCCAAAGTTCATCCTCTCCAAAAATTCTCTCTCTTTGAAGAAGAAGAAAAAGAAGAAGAAGAAGGAGATTCAAGCTAGGGTTTCAAGAGCAATATTTTGTACATCAATTTCTTTGGGCTTTGATAGTAAAGTATGGTAGTCTTCATCCATGTATAGCTTTCATCCATGGAGTCCCCTCAAAATCTCCAATTTCAAAAGATAGAAATTTCCAATTGTTAGGGTTTGATTCAAAAGTCATGGGCTCCTTTCAAACCTGATTCTAATGATTGAATTATGTTATATTAAGTATGAATTGATGATATCCTATGGTTTTATGATGTGTCCCCAAGAACCCATGCAATTCCCATATTTCTCAATTGTGATCTTATGATGTGGGTCTTTGTTGATGAAAGACGAATGTTATGAATTTATTCATGAAGTGATAGAATCACATGAATTGTAATGAAACCCATGTCTAATTCTTGAATTCTAGATGTGTTGATTGAAACTAAGCTTTGAACCTTGAAAGGGCAACGTATGAGGTTATGCATGTTTTATGAAATCTATGTAAATGCTTTAAGAACACTTTGAGAGTGAAGTGTCAATAATTATGATATTGTTGTTGTGTTGATTGAAAGGCTATTCTCATGAACAGATAATGACCATGATGTGAAAGGTCTTCTCACATAGTGAAGATTCTAAGGTTGAAAGGCTTTATCATCTAATTGAATCTAAAAGCAAGTAATCATGGATGGTGAAAGGTTTCCTCACGCATGGTCTAAAGAGCTATTCTAATGATCTAACTTGAATCGGTAGGCCAAGGGCACCCTTTCATGAGTAATGAAGTTAAGAAAGAAATAACTACTCCATGGGATTTAATGCTTAGCACCGAGTGGATATTGTATTGAGATGGAAGCTCTCCGTAGTAAGGCCCGGTTTCTAAAATCAATCTCTTGATATGGAAGCTCTCCCATAGTAAGATCGGGTTTCTAGTAGCAATATCCTTATACCATAAACTATTTGCCCTCGTAGGATATTTATCTAGTGGATCCACCTAAGCTAAGATTTACCAGTTCTACCTTAGGCAAGTAGACCAACTCCTTTCGTTGTGGGAGTAACCGGATTTCATGTTAAATGTCACATGGTCTCATGTCGGTTAAAGCTTATCCCACAACAATAAGAAGTTTAGTAATGAATTAAACCATGCTTAAAGTAGTATCCCGTAAGTGTTCAAAGGTTTTAAAACTGATGCTAGCTTGCATTGAAGATGATGTTTTGAGTTATGTTGTCCAACTATCTCCATGATGATGTTTAAACTTGGTAAAGTGCATGCTTTGAAATGAAATGTCCCTTTTTGCATGCTTTAAGCGTTTTTATGCATGGCTATCATACTTAGTGAATTTTTTTACTAACGTCTACTTTTGCCTATATTTTTCCCAAGTGTAGGGTCCGGCATTCGAGGTGATCATTCTTGTGGCTAGAGCTTGGATTTAGTTGTTTTCCCGAGCTTGGTGAGTCCTCATGGTTCGAGGATGAATTTTCCTATGTTTAGTTTCATTCATGTACTCTCCCTTTTGAACATGTTGTATGGGCTAGGCCCTATTTCATTCAGTATTGTAATAGATGTCTATGATCAGACGAAGTGTCTAGACTTCCGCTTTCTTTTATGAATTACTTTTTGAGACTTGAAATATATTTTACTCTTGTTGTTCTATTGCTTCTGTTATGAGGACTAAGTGGCTTGTATGGAGTCCTTCGGGGTTCTATACACCATGTTACATCTAGGGGGTACCCATGGGTCATGAAAATAAATGTGGCCAGAGCATTTGTCAAGCCAAAGGACATTACAAAAAACTCATAATGACCATACCGAGTTCAAAAAACCAACTTCGGAATGTCGTCTTCTTTCACCTTCAATTGATGGTAACCCGACCAGAGGTCAATCTTAGAGAAATAACTTGCTGTTTGATGTTGATCAAACATATCGTCTATCATGGAAAGAGGACATTTGTTCTTGATGGTAACCTAGTTCAATTGTCCATAGTCAATACACATACGGAGTGAACCATCTTTCTTTCGAACTAATAAAACTGGAGCACCCCATTGAGAGATACTCGATAGAATGAAAGCCTTATCCAACAAATCTTTCTATTTCTCCTTTAATTCCTTAAGTTCTGCCAGCGCCATTCGTTAAGGAGGAATATAGATATGTTGCGTATCTGGAAGAAGATCGATAGCAAAGTTGATTTCCTTTTCAGGGGGAACACAGGGTAGGTAATTGGGTAAATACTTCTGGAAACTCATTAACAATGGGGACCGAATCAAGAGTAGCGGTTTCAGTATGCATATCCCTGACAAGAACAAGACGGTATATACACCTCTTAGAGATCATCTTTCTAGCTTTAAGAAAATAGACAAACCGATTCTTAGGTATAGAATTTCCCCCTTTCAACTCTAGAATGGGTTCATTCGGAAGCTAAAACTTTAGTACTCGAGTTCTACAATTAATAGAAGCATAACATGAATATAGCCAATCCATTCCAAGAATAACATTGAAATCTAACATATGAAGCTCTACAAGATCAACATGAGTGACTCTATGGGATAAGGAGATGGGAAACCTTCTATAGACTCTCTTAGACACAATAGATTAACCAACGGGAGTAGAGACAAAAATAGGATATAACAACAAATCCGTAAGAATATCAAATCTCATGGCCACATATGGCATCACAAATGAAAAGGTTGCACCGGGATCAAGCAAACCATAGAAATCAAGATGAAAGCCTTTCAACATACCAGTCACCACATAAGGAGAACCCTCTTTCTCATGACGACTCTGAAATGCATAGAATCATTTTTTCTCTGGAGTACTTGACTTGAACAACTAGGAAGAGCTTGCCTACCTTCTCTTACCTTATCCGTAAGTGATGGACCCCTTATTTTATGACCACTTTTACCACAACCGAAGCAACCATCTGTTCTGGCTATGAATTTACCCTCGTGCTTCCTTCCATATTTAGCACAAGTAGTCGATGAAAATCCACCATCTTTTTCTCCTTGAGTCTTAGGGTGAGACACCCTATATTTGTTGAACTTAGGAGGATCATTGGATGAATCTTGATCGGAAAACCTTTTTTGAAACTCAGAACGACCATCTCTTAGACCTTGAATGTGAGAAGTCAATATACCCAGTCTTGGCCCTTATTGCCTCCTTAGACCTTTCCTTAAGTTTCTCATTTTTGATTTTATGAGCATGAATCATGAGATGAGAAATTTTCATGTCATTTATAATCATAGCGGGAATTCCTTAACCACTATCTCGGATATGCCCGAAAGAAACTTACTCACTCTTGCCCTAGGATCAATAACCATAGTAGGAGCATATCGAGACAATCGTGTGAACTTCATAGCATATTCCTTGACACTCATGTTTTCTTGATGAAGGTTGATGAATTCAAGTACCGTGGCCTCCCTAATGTCAAGGGGAAAGAACCTATCAAGGAAAGCAACCTTAAATTTTTCCCAATCAAGAGGACCCGCATCAACCACCCTCTCTTCCTTCCATTTGTTTAACCATATTTGAGCAACACCCTTAAGTTGATAAGCGGTCAATTCTACCTTTTCCACTGGCATCACCCCCATGATCATCAATACCATATGCACTACATCAATGAACTCTTGAGGATCTTCCTCAACCTTGGAACCATGAAACTTCGGAGGATTCATTCTAGTGTAGTCCATCACTCTAGATACCGTCGTACCCACATTTGGGATCACATGGACTATAACCTCCCTATTGGATTGAGCCATCATGTCTTGAGCCAACACTTGAAAAGAATCCCTAAACTCTGCATTAGTCACTTGTTCAGCCAAAGAATTGACCGAAGCTTGAGGATCTTGTCGTTCCATATTCTCTTCCACATTTTATCTAGTATATGACCTTCGACTAGCCATATCCTGTAAAGAATTGGATATGGATTAGAAGAATGATATTATAGAGTTAAACTCTATCGAAAAACTTTATAATAATGAAATAAATAGAGTTTCCTAAAGATATTATAGCCTCTTCTTAATAAATGTGGTGCGCTTCACACTCATGAACAAGACTCTATTCGACGTGGCTTATGAGACTTCCTAGGACCTTTCTAAACCATGTGCTCTGAATACCATGTTTGTCATGACTTAAAGTATACCCTAGACAAGACATGGCGTATAGGACCTCGAGAGGCCATACACAAGCCACTTAGCATATAATAGAAAATCAAGAGATTTTAAAAACTAGTTCATATCATAAGAGTTGAAAGAAATGTAGCGGAAGTATAACATAGTCTCAAAGACATCTAGTACATCAAGAGTTATTGGGACGTAACCCATGGATCACATAAAATACTGAAAAGTAAATACAATAAGCAATAAAGGGTTTGGTCCACGGAACATGAGGACTTACCAATCTTTAATATCTACTAAAGTTATCACTAGCCAATAGGATGCGGAATGGGAACGTCAGACCCTACATTAGAGAAACAATGTAGGAAAAAGTATGCATTAGTACATGGAATGTACCAAGTATGATACAAATGCATAAGATTCATAAAATCATGCTAAAAAGGACTTTACATGACATACAATGACCAAGTTAAATTATAAGGTAAGAGGATTAGAAAGCATATATCAAAACAAGGTCAATGCAAGTTAAAAATCTTTAAAACACTTGTTTGATACTTCTAGAAGTAACCTTAGTTTATTATTGTGGTAGATTTACCTTTAACCGGCATGTAGACCATGTGAGCTACAAAATTGAATTTGTTGTCTACCCCACACCGAAAAGAGGTGTCCTCACTTGCCAAGGTAAGAACCATGAACTTCTAGCTTACATAGATCTACTAGCTAATGTCTATGTATGACAACATCCTATGGTGGCACATAGTTATGGGATAAGGAGAGCTACTAGAAACTTAACCTCTACTATGGGAGAACTTCCATCTCAATATCCTCTTAGTTCTAAGCATAAATCCCATGAAATCATTATTAGTCTTACTTATCTCATTATTAGAATATCTCCTTAACTTTGATTCATCTTAGGTGATAAAACCTTTCAACCTTATGAATCCTTTATATGAGAACACCCTTTCACATTCATATTTGAGTAGTGTGTGAGAAATTCTTTTACAACAACAACATTTGATACTTCACTCTCAAAGCATTCTTAAGACATTTACATAAATTTAATAAAAGAACATGTATATCTTCATAAAATCATCTTTTATGATTCAAATGCTTCATCATGTTATCATAGTCTAGAAATCATAGATTTCGCATGGGTTCATGGGAGTTCAACTTAGAAACATGTAGTTACTTCAATTCATGCATAAGAAGACATAAGATAATAAATTAGATCATAATTGAAAAGAACCCATGAGATTTAGTAAAACCCTTACTTCCATTGGAGATTATACCTTCTAAAACTGGAGAATTTGAAAACCCTATGGAGGAAAGGACTCCATAGGTGAATATTATCAAACTTTGATGTCAAAAGCTCACAATTAGTGGTGAATTCAGAGACTTCACCTTGAAATTCTAGCTTTCTTCTTCAAGATTTAAAGAGAGAAATGTTAGTGAAAAACTTTGATCTACTTTGAGAATTTAGGTGAATGAGTTCAATTGGGTAATTAGGGGGTAATAACATTTATATAGGGTCTATAATAGAAAGTAAAATGACATAGTATAGGGTTAGAATAATTAGGGAAAGACCCAAATTCCCTGCTAAAAAGAACTTCCTAACTCCATCAACAGTGGAGACCTACAGTCCATGGGTCCACCTACGAGCCATCCTGGTCAACCGTCGATGGGTTCACAAAGTTATTTCTTGGACCCTCCACTGACGGGACCCATGTACGGCCTATTTGTCAACCTATAGTCCATACATAGCCTCCCGGGGTTGATGAGTCTGATATTTCGACTCATTAAGGGATTTGTTTTCATAGTTTAAGTGTCCTCAATGCCTAATTTATGCTCTAAACTGATGTTAAAGTGTTGATTTGCAGTAATGAAGGCTAAGGAGCAAGACAAGGACATTACCGGGCAAATAAGAGGGAAAAAGCTCAAGAAGTTGAAGGAAGGTAATCCTAGTGATCACCAAGACCACTCGGTGAGCCACATAGTGGCTCTTTAGATCGCCTAATGTTCCAGCATACCAGCCCTAGGGAAGGACCTATTTGCCGAAGGAAATGGATAGTCGGCGGACCGTCAAATGGCTCGGCGACATCGACCTCAATCGCCTAAAGTCACAGAACCCTGAGGATTAAGAGCCAAGGAAAACCAGCGATGGACTGGAGCAAAGGGCGCGTCGCCGACCTGGTTTGCGATGCACGACTTACTTCGCCTAATGGTCCTGAAGGCTAAAATTTGGGAAATTATAAATTGATATTTAAAAGGAGAGTTATGGGTTCTGATTCCGAATGTTTTTAGAGTTTTAGTTTTCTCTGAGTCTTTCAGTTTCCATTGTAGACTTTGAAGCTTTGAGACTTGGTTTTGAGGAATTTCAATTGGATTTTTGATTTAAGTTGATTTGAAGCATTGTAGAGACTTGGAAACCATTACCCAGTTCATGGCTAACATAATTGGTAATCGTTTCTTACTTTTTATGAGATGTAGCTAAAATCCCAATTCTTGGGGTGTGATCATGTGATTATTGGCTTAATTAGCTTGTGGGTATTGTTATTTACTGATTTAAATGCTTAATTGAAGTGGTTTTAATCGATAGCTGTGTATTAATCTATGAATTGTAGTTGCAAATGCGATTCTAACTTAGTGTTCTGAGCTTGCTTGAGAAAGAGGTTTTAGAACCAAGTTTTTCTATTAATGATTGTACCTATTGGGTTGATGTGGGTTCAGCTAGAAAGAGTGAATCCTAAACTCGATTCGACCAATCTAGCTCGAGAGAGTAGATAATTTATGTTTTTGGGCTGTTTATTTTGTTAAGCTTGTCGAGGTTCGATAGAACTCGCTTGAATCGTAGTAGTTGTTCGAGAGAAAGATATTGCATCTATAGTCTAGCCTACCCACTCAGATTTAACTATTGTTAGTAAATTTTAATTATCCGTATAGCGAAATTAGCCTATAATTGATCACATCCCCGGGAATTCCTCTCTACTTGTTGATTCCCCTGTTTTGATAATTGTTTTAGTTGCTAATTGACAAACCAATCCCCCCATCTGACATTCGTTGTAACCCTTTCGATTTATCTAAATGTTTCGATAATTTTTATCCTACAACCAAATAGATCGCGTTTATAACTTCATAACTGAATTTAGACTTGTACCAATCCCTGTGGGTTCGACCCCAACTCATTTGTTGGGTTTTATACTAAGATTACGATAGCCTACACCTAGTATTAGATGAGGTCTAGTTGAGAGGTTCTAAGTGAAATTTCATAAAATATCACTAAGTCTGAGACTCACCTATGAGACCTATCTACGACTCGTACATTGGGTGACAGACCATCCTGGTGAACCATATAAAAGTACTGGGATTTGATACTTTCAGCAATTTTTGAAGCTACCACCCATGGCCCCACCTACACCTCATATACCAGTCCACAAAGCGTTTGTGGTTCTGTTGGTACTGGCACCACTTCTAGGAAAAGCAGCAATTTTCCATCTTTTCAATTCCAAAATGTTACAGACCCCTTTGGCAGTTTTACATTAGTTGTATTAGGGTCTTTTTATAGGTATTTAATAGTAATCCTACGTCGTTGTATCCCAACTCGTTCATTCACTCAAATTCGTAAATTCTCTCTAATGTTCTCTCCAAAAATTTTCTCTATAGATCAAGGAAGAAGTAGCCAGGGTTCTTCAAAGATCAATTCTCCTTTGTTCATCATTTCTCAAGGCTTCAATCAAAGTATGTAGGTGGTTAATTTATGGGTTCCATTCAGCTATTTAGTCCCCAAAGTTTCTTCAATTGCCCAATAAATTTTAATTAATTTTTCAGGTTTTAATTCAAATCCTCATAGGTACTATTTTTATGGATTCAATTATCTTATTTTGATCATAGTGTGACTATTCAGACTCAATTACATGTTTTTCAATCTATTCCAAGTGATCCCCATGCATGGATAATGGTTTTTACTATGAACCCTAATTGTATGAATTTGAAGAACAATTATAAATAAATGAATATGTTTTCAGAAACTTCTGCATGATTTATTATAAATAATGATATATGATCTAGGTTGCTTTAAAATAAGCATTTATAAAATTGTGAAAGGTTTTATTTCATATGCATGAATTGTTAGAGGTTTACTCACATACTTAATGAATAATGACTGGTGATAGGTTTTCTAAAACACGATTTAAGGAGCTAATCTATTATAATTTTAGCATGGATTAGTATCATTGTTTCTCTTTTCCGTGGATGATGATGACTTTATGTTTATGACTATTATATTGGATTTTTTACTTAGCATCAAGAGGAAATTGAGATGCAGGGTCTCTCGTTAATTGAGATTAGGTCTTTAGTAGATTGTCTTAATTGACCATACGCACGTACACCCGTAAGTTGTTGATGAGTCTAAGGTTTGGACTCATTTAGGGCTTTATTTGTATAGGTTTAGTGTCCTCAAATGCTTATTTTGTGCCAATAACTGATGTAATACCCTTGATTTTCAAGATTATGGATTGAGAAAAAGCAAGGACACCAAGTTGCAAAAAGGAACAAAGTGAGCTTAAAGAATGAAGAAAAGAGAGCCTGGTGATCGCCAAGTCCACTTGGCGAGTCACCGAGTGGCCATTCGACCGCCTAAAGTTCCAGTGTGCCAAGCTCTGAAGATAAAAATCAGGTTGGCGAGAGAAAGGAGCAGTCGGCGAATCGCCGAATGGTTCAACGATGCAGTGATATATCACCCAAAGTTACAGACCTTGGGGATGTTGAATGCCAAGGAAGAAGGGAGATGGAAATGACCAAAGGGAGAGTCGCCGAGTGGATCGGTGAGCCCGACTTACTTCGCCGAGTGACTCTTCGCAGCATATTTTTGACGACTATAAATATGTCTTTGAATATTTAGTTTAGCATCAATTTTCATATCAATTCGTATCTTAGAGTCTATTATTTGAGTTTTGAATTGGGAGACAAGTTTTCTCTAGTGTTTCCTAAGCTTTGAAGAATTGAAGTTTTTCACTTTTGAGAAATTGGAAGTGGGTCTTTGATATTCTTCGAATTTGAGCATTTTAAGGACGAATCTACACTTACCCAGTTGATGGATAATCAATTTGGTAACTATTTTTACCTTTTTTTTATGTCTAGCTAAAACCCCAATTTTTAGGGTGTGATTATGTGATTATGGGCTAATTTAGCTTATGGGTGTTGCTAATTGTTAGTTTAATTGCTATTTAAAAGTGAGTTCAATCATTTATTGTGGGTTATTTTAAGAATTGTAGTTGCAAATACGATTCTACCTTTGTGTTCTTGGCTTGATCGAGAGAGAGGTTTTTCAGAACTAAGGTATTTGATTGATGGTCTGTGGGTATTGGGTTGCCCTGGGTTCAGCTCGAGAGAGTGAATCCTAAACCCTTTTCCACATATTCAGCTCGAGAGAGTGAATGGACTAAGGTGTGGGTTGTTCTTATTTTGCATGCTTGTTCATGTTCGAGATAAATCAACTTGATTCGGGGTAAATTGTTTGATAGAAAGTTTATCTCCTCTATAGCCTAGATTACTCACTAATATTTAGCCATTTCTCTAATAGTTGCAAGTATCCATTTGTCTATAATAGCCTATATTCGAATCACATCCTAAGAACCCGTCTCATTATTGTTATTTCATACTGTTTGCTGCTGTCTGTAGTTGATAATTTCAAAACCAAATCCCCCATTTGACATTCCTGTCACCCCCTGATTTGAATGATGTTTTTATTCTATCATTTGTATTCCTATGTTTGATTAGAGCATATTCGTACTTCCCTATTGAATCTCAAACACGTTTTGCTTTCTGTGGAATTCGACCCCAACTCATTCAGTTGGGTTTTATATTGATTAATGACCGTTGATGCTTAGAATTGGATGAAGTGTCTTTGATAGTGTTATTCAATCAAAATGGCACCGCTGTCGGGGAGTGGTGTTGTTTGAGATTCTTTTGGTGAACTTGAATTTTGTTCTTTATAGTCATAGTTGAATCTACTTAATTTCAGTTTTGGTTTGTGTGTTGCTGTTTAAAATAGAGGAAATGAGTGTCAACGGAAGCAATGGTAGCCAAGTGGGCCACCAAGATGACATCGGCAATCTCAATGATGTCAATGAGCCGAATGTTAATGACCCTAATCTTATTGGTGGAGTTGGTGCCATCCGCTTGCCTCCGGCCGAAGGGAACGTTGTGTTCCACATTATAAGCACCTTGTTGCAACTCTTGCAATTGAAAGGGTTGTTTGGCGGGCTAGCTCATGAGGATCCCCATGAGCATATAAAGAACTTTATCAATGTTTGCGGGCCATTCTCCTTCAAAAACATATCCCAAGAGTCAGTCCAGTTGAGGTTGTTCCCATTTTCTGTAATGGGAGAAGCATGTAAATGGTTGGTTGAGTTGCCAAGAGATTCTATCACTTCGTGGGAAGAGCTTGTTATCGCATTTTAAGTGCGATTTTCCCCTCCTTTGAAGATGATGACTCTTCGGGACCATATTCAAACATTCGAGCATCTAGATGGTGAGCCAATTCATGAGACTTGGCTAAGGTTTAAGAAAATGTTGTTGCAATGCCCAACTCATGGGTTGCCCGACAATGTCCTACTGCAGTACTTTTACCGAAGTCTTGATTCGATAAACAAGGGAGTAGCAGACCAACTTTATCCGGGAGGTTTGATGCAACAACCGAACATTATAGCAGCCCAACTCTTGGATGGTATGACCAAAATTAACCGGGCATGGTAAACCTGTGAAGATCAGGTGTCCCCTCTCACTTTTAAATTGACAAAGGAGCAGCTTGAAAAAGATCAAGAGAGGGACCAAAACATGGCAAAGATAATGACCCAACTTGACATCTTAGCCAAGAACGTCATGGGTGTTGGTTCTAGAAGTGTAAATATTGTCGGTGTTGGGGGTGTAAATCCCGAAGAAGCCAAGTTTGAAGCATTATACAATGAGGAAGTAAACTTCCTAGCCAAGCAAGGTGGAGGATATCGTGCTAACTACCCAAGACAGGGTGGTAACCAAGGTTCGAACAGAGACGAAGGCTGGAGAGATCGTGATAGAGAGTGAAGGGATCGCAACCCCACTTGAAGGAAAGGGATGGGGAGAAGGATAGGTATGTTCCTCCCCACGAACGTCAAAAGCCCAAAGATTCTGAGGCTGGCCGTTTTGAGGATATGCTCTCGCGTATTCTCAACAAGGTTGAAGGGTCCGATAAAATTTTGAAGGAGATGAAGGAAGATGTATCAACCCCTAACCAGACGGTGACTTCTCATTCCGTCTCTATCAAGCAGTTGGAGACCCAAATGGGTCAAATTTCTTCTCATTTAAACCCGAGCCAACAAGGGTGGTTGCCTAGTGATACTATGGAAAACCCCAAAAATGAAGTTTAAGAGAGGACTTGCGTCGTGCCACGACGTTAACTAAGGCACTGCTTGGGAGGCAACCCAAGTTTTTATTTGCTTTCTTTTATTTTTGGAATAATTGTGTGTTGATTATGCAGGTGAAAAAGTGGAATCTATTTGAAAGAGGCAGGTTGGAGAACAAAATGTCCAGTCGGTGACTTGCTGAAGAGGTCTGCGAGCCCGACCTGGACCGCCGTTGGGCTCAAGGAATTATGAAGATGGAGTCTGTATAACTTGCTGGGCCCATGGACAAGTCGGCGAATCACCGAACAGGTCAGCGAGCCCGATCTTGACCGCCATTTGGACCCTCACGATAACTGCAGGTCCTTTAAAACTCGGTGAGGTAAGTACCCACTCGGAGTTTCACCGAGTAGGTCGGTGAGGTCGACTAACATCGCCGAAAGGGGCGCGAACTTAG
This sequence comes from Solanum etuberosum, assembly GCA_029582245.1. Taxonomy (NCBI): domain Eukaryota; kingdom Viridiplantae; phylum Streptophyta; class Magnoliopsida; order Solanales; family Solanaceae; genus Solanum; species Solanum etuberosum. Next base: position 39,441 of record JAJONR010005056.1, read on the forward strand.
TGGTTTTAAAAGGCCAAAGGTTTAAACTTTCAAAACTCTTTCACATTCCCTCACTTTTTAACTTAATACAATCTCACCCGTATTATATCTTTCCAATATTTTTGTATTTTACGGCTTTTGGTTGGTCGATCTTGTGTTCGGAGTTGGAAATCTTTGCTGCCTAGCTTTACAAATTCATCATTCGGCATAAAGGTTTGTTTTCTGAACCCCAAACTCTGAATTAGAGGTTAAACTCAAATGCATTGCTATAAATTGTGTTGATGTGTGCTGGGCTTCTCTGAAATTGTTTATATGTGTTTGCGTGCCTATTTTAATTTAGATTTTTTGCCTGAATTGCCTAAATTATTAATTTACCAAAATTTCGTGCCTTAAAATTGATCATAAATTGTTGGGTTGTGCTTAATTGTTGTTGGCTCTAGCCGGGTGAAGTCTGAGTAACCCCGTATTGTGCTAAATGACGTGCTTTGCCCAATGATGGAGCGTTTGACGTCATTCCTAAGGGCTAAAGTCATCAAATGGCCAATTTTGGCCAAACCGGGGGAAGTCTTTGTACCCCGGTGGCATGGGTCTAGTGGGTCTGAGCCTAATTGAAGGTGTATGTATTTTGATTTTGTTTTCGGGGGCTGCGGGATTGAATTTGGAAGTTGGGGTTGAAAAAGGCACATTGGGTAGTTGACTAGCTGGGTCGAGCTCGCCGAACCACTCGGCGGTTCACCAAGTCCCCCTAGATCACCGAGTGCACTCAGCGACTCACCGAAAGTGTTCCTTAATCGCCCTTTCTGCGCCCCTAACTCCTAAAATATACTGTAACTTTCGGCGGGCTTGTCTGTGCTCGCCGAATGAGTCTGAGATTTGGACTCATTTTGGGCTTTATTTGTACAAGTTTATTTTCCTCAATTGCTTATTTTGTACCCTTAAGTGATGTAAAACCCTTGATTTTCAGGTTATGGATTGAGGAACAAAGCAAGGACACTAAGTTGCAAAAAGGAACAAAGCGAGCTGAAAGAATGAAGAAAACAGAGTCTGGTGATCGCCAAGTCCACTTGGAGAGTCGCCGAGTGGCCATTCGACCGCCTAAAGTTCCAGTGTACCAAACTCTGAGGGTAAAAATCAAGTTGGCAAGAGAAAGGAGCAGTCGGTGAATCACCGAGTGGTTCCGCGATGGAGTGATATATGGCCCAATGTAACAGACCTTGAGGATGCTGAATGCCAAGGCAGAAGGGCGATGGAAAGGACGAAAGGGTGAGTCACCGAGTGGATCGGCGAGCCCGACTTAATTCGTGGAGTGACTCTTCGCAACACATTTTTGACGACTATAAATACCTCTTTGAATATTTAGTTTAGCATCAATTTTCATATCAATTCATATCTTAGAGTCTATTATTTGAGTTTTGAACTAGGAGACAAGTTTTCTCTAGTTTTTCCTAAGCTTTGAAGAATTGAAGTTTTTCACTTTTGAGAAATTGGAAAGTATAAAGGATCATGATATAGCTTCTTAGCTTGGTTTTGAGATGGTGGTACAGTCGATATAATACTACTTCTGTTTAGCTCACCTAGCAAGTTGTGTCGAAGGCCGTTACAGCCCGCGGAGTTAAGGGCGCCAAAGGCCGCAAAACAGTTAGAACCGCTAGTTCTGAGCTCGACGAGAAGTACGTACTATTATCTTGACAGGCCCTTTGCTCGGGTAAAAGATTACCATACAGCTATCAACTGTATACATGATCTTGCATATTTTTGTTCTTGTTTTTGAATAAGGATATTAAATGACCACGAGTCTGGACGTCTTGGCGGACTACCGCCATACCCCTAGATCCTACGGTTAACTGTTAATAATAGAGAAAAGAAAATCTAAAATGTGATTTCATACTTGATGATATCATGATATGAACAAACTAAAAAGTTATGAGGTTATTGAATGTACCTTAATGGATAACTTGATAAGAATCAGTGATCACTTAATCATGAAAAGGAAACAAAGTTTGGTGATAAAAATCTATAAAGTTGTTATCTACTTAACAAAAAGAACAATAATGAATTTTATAATTTAACACGCTATCAACACTTTTAAAGTTAAATGCCTTGTGAAGATAAAAAATTTATTCATCATATATTCATGAAGAGTGAAGCGGGATAAAGTCTCTCTTAAATAAGTATTTTTATATTAAATACTACATGATATTTACCCTTGTTGCATATAGCTAGAGTTGTGTTAGTATTCGAGCACATGGGCAAAAAGAGTATTGAAATTCTTTGTACAATATAAAACAAATAAATTTTATTCTACATCCTGCCTCCTGGTATGAAATATGAACACCAACTTCTATTCCAATACTACCAAGATCATTTGCTTCAATATCTACATATTCCCTTAGTTGAGAACACTATTAATATGGAAGATTACAATAAAGATGTTTTCATCAACTGTAATGAGCTACAGAAGTAAATGGGTGTAGGAATAAAAGCAACACAACTACAATCCTACTCTACAATCTTTTAAAAGTTAAATGCTACTATACTAAACTGTAAGAACATGACATAACAGTAAATGAATTGGAGTATAGCTGATTCTTAGGACTAATTCAGCATGGCAGAATTGAATACATGTAGAAACAAGAGAACTTGTAATAAAGAATGCCACCACACGATCAATACTCCTCAAGACCCCAGAGATCGAAGAATAAGACTTTTGATCATTATTGCTTACAAATTTTTCATCTTAAAAGACATTTTGAGGTTCGACAAGGCCATAGAAACTGTGAAATGACTGTTTATAAAGTCTAAATCTACAATGAATGTTCTATCCCTAGATGGAAACAGATCCTTTTCGAATAACCCTCCCAATGTAATGATTAAAGTTAACATGGATGGAAGTTTTCTAAAATAGCCGAGAACCACATCGATTGAGTGATTAGAAACAAAAATGGTGATCTTAGTTTTGTATTTCCTGTCTCTACATGAAGTCGTATAAACAATAAGGTTGAGGCTAAAGCATATATGTTGGAGCTAACAAATGTGTACTAAATGGCTACAAAAATATATGGATGGAAATTGATTTTATGATCATTAACGTCATGCTTAAAGATAAATTCACCAATAACTTGAAGCTTATCAGTATCATTGAGAACACTATATAAATTCTAAATTAAGCCACTTTTTAGGTTCTCATTGTTTCATGGAAACTAATCAAACTGATTTGTTTACAAAACAGGCCTCATTTCATGGATAAAGCATGTGCTACCAGTCTTTTCACATATTTTAATGAAGTTAAAGTTGTCCTCCAGTTTGACAGGGTGGCCAAATAAAAGTAAAAAGTAAAGGCGGTTACTATTGCCTTTACGACTTATATACTAAAAGACAAAGGCGGCTATACTGTTGCCTTTGCACTATGTTTTTCTTTGTCGGCCATTTGTTGTCGGCCATCTTTTGTTGTCGTTGCCTTCTTCTAATTGCTCTTTGTATTTTTGTCTGTCCGTTCTTTGAATTATTCCATCTTGAACTCTGGGACTATGTTGTCTTCTCCGTTGCACTTGGAGCATATGTGATCTGGGTATTTGTGTCCAATTAATTTGCAGTATCTCGAAATAAGTTCTTCGGATATGTAATTCTTTTTTATTGCCCTTGTAATGGGTAGCTGTTCTGGTTTTAGTAAACTCATTACCCATTGGCGTATATCCTCCATATCTTGTGTTCGTATA
>JAJONR010005057.1:0-46941 GCA_029582245.1 Solanum etuberosum
TTTTTAAACACGTGGCGCTCAACTATTGGTTATAATTTAATTTATTAATATAAATTATAAGCCACCCATTACCCACCCATTACTAATTAACCCCCCCCCCCCCGCCCTAATTAATATAAATTTATTAATATTGCAACGTTATATTGAGAAATTGACTGAGAAGAAGACTGTTAGAAAGGAAGGGTTTAAGGTTTTGTTTGATAGGTGGATTTGGGGCAAATTTATTAATTGGGGCGGATTTAATTAGTAATGGGTGGGTTTATAAATTATAGTAATAAATTAAATTATAATCAATAGTTGAGCGCCACGTGTTTAAAAAAAATATTTAAATAGTTTAAATTTAAAACCGTTAAATAAGTGGTCAATTTTGAACCTAAAGGTGGATGACAAGGGTATTTTGGAGCCAATAGGTGGATGGAATATAGTTTTGTACCATTTCCAATACTTCGAGGGTATTTTAGGCCCTTTTCCGATTAAGTTAATTTACTCTGTACAAAATTCCCCTATTCAAACATGCCCATACAGCCTCTTGGAGAAATGCAAAATAAGATTGTATACAATATATAGATTCTTGTGGTCTGGCTTTTCTCCAAAATCCCACGTATAGCAAGAGCTTAGTGCACCAAGCTGCTTATTTTAGAAAATAGAGGTATTGCAAACTGAATGCAAACCCTGGTAATGTGACCATTTAACATTTTAAATCTAATCACATATTTATTTTCCTGTAATGATCATTTACAAGCAAATGATGAATAATTTCTTCTTGTTTAGTAAACACACCCACTTATATAGTTTAATTAATCTATTCTCCAAAAGCATGTTCCAATCATTCATACACCTCACATTTATCATTATCACTGGTTTTAAGGAAATAACATATTTAGCTTGGATATAACCATTTTAATATACCATCACACATTACAACTGGAAATTGTCCTAAAAAAGGAAGGGTGATATACAGGGAAATGGTAGGGGTAAATACTGAAGAGAGATGAAAGGATCATTAGAGGGCCACGAAAAGTGGTCGTCGATGAGGAAATATAAATCAATTCTCAAACAAGCTTTACAAATGCTGTCATGGCGATATTTCGGGAACAAATTTCACCTGACAGATAGGTCAAATTGCCTTTCATCAATGAAGAACAATATTTCATAATTATCACCAACTTCTCTGCTTCACCAGTCTCTACCATGACCAATTGTACATCAAAGCTACCTAGCAAGAATCATTACTGGCAGAAAATTTGATCAGTTTACAACATCATAACGGGCTTTACTGTCAAGTCTTGTGGATCTTGAAACCGAACACCCTGGGGATAAAGTTTTGCGTTGGTTTTTGCGGTTTGAGGTGTCCATAGGTCATCAAGAAGAGATGAGGAAATGTTGTCCCAAAGTAAGCTCCATCAATATCTTGAGCAGTTAAAGAAATCATATCCAAGAATAAAAATAGGCTACTCCAGAAAGCAACAAAGAGCAATATGCAATTTATGAGTAGAGACCTAATCTCAAAATTGATATGAGATTTAGAAGTGCGTGTGCGTGTGCGTGTCAAAAAGTGGTAGCAGAAAAGGATACTGCCTTGGTACTTCGATCGAGGGTAATAGATGTCCTCACACTTCGGACAGTATATTTTTACTGTACTTCCACGCGGAATATCTGATTGACCAACAGGAAGACAAGGCTGTCCACTGCAGTAAACTCGTGGGCATCTTCCAAAGTCATAGTTTTTGTACTTCTCCAACTGAAAGGTTTGTCCCAGATATTAGGCACCACCACCATCTCATGGACAGGGTTAAATGTTACATAGTAAAATGAAACATCAAAAGGAGGAAAATATGAAAGTATACAAGAGAATGTGAACAAGCAATTACCATAGCGGCTATTCCCTTGCTAGTCAAAATGTACCGAACATGAATCAAACCATACAACATCTCTGCCGCCGATTCAACCAGTTCATTCTGCTCCTCTGTGAACATATCACCTATTCAAAGCAGAAAATTTTTGACAAACTGCAATTGTCTTGATATGAAAGATGATACAGCATTTTGGATATAGGACAGTATTCTTGGTCTCATAAAGACACAGACATGGAAGTTTTACTTAGATTATAAAGGAGGATGTGTTTCTAACTTGAAAACATAAAACAAAAAATGAACAAATCATTAAGCTCGGTCTGCCCCAAAAGTCCAAGGATGTACTGGTAACAAAGACATTTTCAACTTGAACATCTGAAAATAGATTCAAGACTTGCAACAAATTAATAGCTTGTTAGATCATGCAACAGAAATTATTCAGAAACGTCACATATATCATTTTTCCAAAACATCAGAATTAGTTAAGAGCCATGATAACAGATTAACCCCCCAACCTCACCCACCAATGCAAAGAAAAATAAAAGGATAACTCGTAATGTTTTACACCAAGAGATGGAACTGCTAAGGAAAATAGAATTTTGACATCAAATAATTAGGAAAAAATACTAGATTATTTAAAAACTCACAGTAAAAGAACCCTAAACCCTGAAATATCTGGCCATGGAAGCAGATTTGGAGGATAAGAGTTCCCCACAAAGGTATCAATTTTTGTATGGTTACTAGCAAAGGAGGCCACTTTAACAGTGGACAGCTTGATGAGCAGAGGTATGACACTGCTCAAAATGCTTCCTGTGTAAAGAAACAGCTGAGACAGTCAACCATCTATTTCTGCATTGTCCATACACAGCTCATTTGTGGAGAATCATCCTAAACGTTAAAGGCTTAGCATGGACAATGCCAGGCAAGATAAAAGAGGCTCTTAGCAGCTGGGAGGGAACATGTTCACATGCTTAGGGTAGGAGTAGATGGAGAATTGTCCCAGCTGACAATCTGGAAGGGGAGGAATTCCAGATGTTTTGAGAGCTTAGAGAATGATATGCAGAAGATCAAGTTGAACTTCATCTTACTGCTATGTTTTTGGTATAATCAGATTTACTCTAATGATACTGGGTCTCCATCTTTTGGCACCATCAAACAAGCAAATACATGAAAGAGAAGGGAGTTAAAAACAGCAGACAAAAGTATATAAAAATATTTATTGCAACACATGCCATAATTCCAGAAGAAAACTGAACTCTTGATTGAAAAGAAGCAGCTCCTTTTAAGTTCTATCAGCAGTTAGCAGAGGTAAACAGGAATTTCTCCCCTTAACATCCCATCTTTTGATTTTTGGCAAGGACAGGTGGTTTCCTTTTTTACTTTCCAATGAGATGTGCGATAGAATACAATACACAATTAGCCATAGGGGCACCACAATTTCAATATATCAAGGTTCACTGGCTTAACTTAAATTTGCTGCATTTGTGGCAAGAAGGTCTCATCAAACATGGACAATGAGAGACAAAGGAGACACTCCCAGTGTAATCAAAGGCGTGCTTAATCCCTAAAGTGAGGCTCAAAACGTGTTGAGCTCTTCGCGTCGCTTAATGTGCGCTTCAGTATCGTCATCAAGGTTCTAAAGCATACTTTTCCTTGCCAATGAGCCTCTTCTGAAGAGGTGACACCAAAAAATTGATATTTCAGTTTTTCGTAAAAAGAATTTCAGTTTCTTTGTTCATAAATTTGACATTCATACTTTCAATCGTTAGTCTTTGACTTGACATATATATTTGTATTTTTCTCCCTTTGCGTCTTTTTTCACTAAAGATCACAATTTATTTGCACTTAAACCCTTACGGATCTTAGAGCTTTTTTGCGCTTTTTTTTTTTGAAAACACTAGACATTCCTCCAAAACCTTACTACTCCCTCCATCCCAATTTATGTGAAGGTATTTGACTAGCCACCAAGTTTAACAATGAAAGGAAGACTTTGAAACTGCAGTTTAAAATAAGCCATAAACATTTAAAATCATCTCATTAAGTGTAAAGTATTCAATTTAAATGTTAGTAAAAAGAAAAGAGTGTGACATAAATTGGAGCAGAGGGAGGACTATATATGGGCTATAAAATGACTTAAAAATAAGATTAATACACACCTATGGGCATTTCTACACATCATAGTAAGATGGTACAGCCTACACCAGTTGACTGAACCTGGTAGAGTGACTGAAAAGGTATAACAACCCGACTCTAAATTCTAAGTTTTAGCACCCTGTTTAAGGATCTGAGACTTCGTACAAGTCAAAATAACCATTTGGGACTTGTTTGAGGGGTTTGGGTTGGGACACAAGGGGACAATCCACAAATGGACTGCAGATTTTTTTCTGGTACTGTTTGCTTCACAACGCGATCACAGCAGGGGAATTTTTGTCATCGCGATTGCATAGGGCAGTGTAACAGGTATAAAAGCTAAAGTTTCGGGATTTTATTTCATTCCAAGACATTTTTGGGGTGCTCTGCACTCGGTTTGGTGCGATTTTTGGAGAGGAAATCATCAACTAAGTTTGGGTATATATTAGGACCATGAGATTCAAACCTTCAATCGTTGATTTTGAAGTGTACAACGGAGGGATTCTGTCCTAGATTCTAGAATGTGCATTTTAGGATTTGAAGGTCAAATTAATGTCGGATTGAGAATCTAATTATAGATTTGAACTCGGGAACTTTTGGGTAACTGATTTTCAACTAAATTTTGGATTTTGACCCTGGGGATCGAGTTCGAATTTTATTAACTTTAACTTAGACCATGTATTAAATTATAGGAATTGATTTCTTAGCTTCGTTTGACGTTGTTGAACATTCTTTTGGCTAGAGTTGAGCCATTTGGGCATGTTTGGGTGTGGAAAGGCGGTCATAAAAGGATGAAAGCTTGCTTTAATCGAGGTAAGTCAAGACTTTGTCCTCAATAGGGTAATAATTCCCAATTTATGTGTTATTCGTGACTTGTAATGTGTAGGGATAATTCATACATGGCATGACATGTATATATACAACTATCAGGTGTAAAAGGGGATACTTAAAATGATAGGCTTTTGCTTTCGTACCCATATCAATATTTTGATGAGTTGAGCATTATATATATGTCATGTTGATGAAGTTGGGCTAGTTAAATACTAGTAAAGCGCCCCAAGGCCTAGCTCGAGTGGCAAAAGGTGGAGGATTTGTGGCTTAGGGCGCAAGTTCAAGCCCCACACCATGCAAAGCGAAGCCCGGTATTTAAGTGGAGAATGTTAGAGGGGCGGGCCCATTATCCACCGAGTTTAGAAGGCTGTGATTGGTCAAAAGGGCGGGTCATAGACGGATTTCTCGGTTATAAAAAAATACTAGAAAAGCATGTTCTATCTTCATATCTGTTGAAATTCATGCTTTAACTGCTATGTGGTGTACACTGTGTGATTTCCTTTTCAGCTCCTGATATGGGATTGATACAGTTGTAGAGCTTAGATGTGAAGGATTAGGGACCGTGTGAGTCCAATTTGATATAGATATGTGGGGACTATTGAGTTTGTATTGTGAAAGTAACATGTGGGACTATTGAGTACGTAAGATCATTGATATGATCATTCAGTTTCAAAAAAAAAAAGATCATTGATATGATCATATGCGCGTGTGGATATGGATCTGTCCCTCATGAGTCAACGACTTGGTACTTCCCTAGGGGTGTGCACGCTAATCATGAAAGAGTTAGCCAAACTGAGTTGAGAAGTGAATTATGTGATGAAGATTTTACCTTTACTGTCTTCTTTGACTATTTTACTTTATTTGATTCATTATCTGTATCGAACATTTCTATTCTGTTGGTTTGAATTGCAATAAATGCTTAAATGTTGTTAATTGGCGATTCATGCCTATATTCCTGTTAATTGCTCATTCCCTTATATGTCCATTTAAAATGCATAAACTAAAGCTAAAGGTGTCTTTTTAAGTAACACTTGTCACTACTCTGTTGGGGGCAGTCAATGAGACTTATTGGGTACACATTGATTTTCACATGCAAGCTATACTTCCTCCACTTTTTGGTACAAGTTCGGATCACATTACCAACATGGTACGCGAGTGAGTTCCTGTTGTGATCCAGTCTTTCAGTAGTGAGTCGTGGTCATGACATGTTTTTATGTCATTATGTTGTTGACTTTTCCATTGTCGAACTATGTACTAGTTGAGAAATTTGTACCTTTCTCTTTAGTTTGCTCATGACAATGTAAGATCAGTTCAAGGGAATTTAATGTGTTTTTAATTTGGCTTCCGCATTGTATTAAATCTCTCTCATTTATGAATTTGTCGATTGTTAGCTTTTATTGTTAATGCTTCCACGTAATTAGATTTGGGTAATAAATGTTTTGGTTTGCCTAGACTGGGATAGTCAATCATAGCTAAGGGAGGATTTGGGTCGTGATAAGAAGTTACTCATTTATTCAATTTTATTATTTTTGAGAACATGAACTTGACCCAAAATTAACTTTCACTAATTTCTCCCAGCCTAATAAGAAATTGTCATCCTAATCAACCTAGAACATATCAAGTAAAGCTGACTAGTTTTCCGCATCTTCCATTCACTAGGTACTAATTTGTGGATATAGTCCACAAGAAACCAAGAAAAAAAAAAGTGAACCCATTAGTTTCAAAGACAAGAAAATTATATCCTTCAATATAATGAAAAGATAGTCTAAAATTAATTCTCTGGAATTTCTCAACAAAATATGAAGTAATCTAAATAAGAGAAAAAATATGTACCATGGGAGGATTCAACATCAAGGATGAGGTCAAGTGCATAGTCGTAGTATGGAACTTGACTGCTCAATCCACATAGGTTAAAATCATCCTGAATGTAATCATCATCAACTTCACAGAAGAACTCATTACCACGCAGGTTACAAAACCAAGAAATCCATGAAGTATCATCCCCATCAGAACCACTAACATCAGACTCTTCACTGTCCGTTTCAGATTCCTCTACAAAGTAGATAAAAATGAGAATATACTCCTGTCGATTTTGAAATTCAATTGTAGTGCATTATGGGTTAGCATCGTATGTCATACTATACCCCACCGAAAAAGTTGCACCTCGAGAAGACGAAATTATGTATTTTATTGAGAAAAACGTTGCGACATGCTTTCCACAACTCAACATAAGAACCAACTATAATTAAAAGATCAAATTATTCTACTTGAAAGGCTAAAGCCACAATAAAAGGCTCCCAAAATTCTTTACAGCCAAAGCCACAATAAAAGGCAAATGATACATCTTTCCTGCTTTTAAGCATATGACCAGCAACAGTTGAAAACCATTATATAAAATAAAAAAAATAAGAAGAAGAAACTACATACTCCCCCTTTTTTTAATTTGTCTGTCTCGCTTAGACTTGGCATAGAGTTTAAGAAACTAAGAAAACTTTTTTTGTATCTGATGGTCTTAAACTAAAAATACGTAGAAAGAACCCAAAATACCGTTTAATCGTATCGTCTTAAACATCTCATGTGAAATTAAAGAGCCGCCAAAAAAGTAAAGACAAGTTTTTGAAACAGACTAAAAAGGAATGCAAGACAAACAAATTGAAATGGGGGAAGTAGCTAAAACCATGGTATTATATCACAACTAAAGCCTAAATTGCTCATCTCCAGCAATTACTCCCAAAATCACATCTCTATTAAAACATGTTAAACCAAAAAAGCTGGATCCTCTATTCTATCAGCAGCTGCAGAAATGATATCAATAGCTAATCACAAAATACTACAGTTTTTACCCGATAAAAGCAAAATCCAATGCTTTCTAAAAATGGAAAATATTTAATGGCGGAAAACAAAAAAAAAATCCTAACCATCGGAGCACTTGCTTTTGTTGGTATTACGATGATCAAAATGCGATTTTCCAGCACCACCACCACCACCGGTTGACGTAGAGGGAACAGCTTTATCCTTCAAAGACCTAGATGTAGAAGGCGACAACTTCTCTAAGTGTTTATCCAACGCATCATTGATTCGTTTCCGATCCAACGGTCCACTGATCATCTCCGACTTCGATGAACCACCACCTCCTCCTCCTCCTCCGCCACCTCCTCGATCCCTATACATTTCTATGAAGTATTTATCAAACCTTGCTACTATATATCTATATGTGCATTCAGGAGATTACAAAAAGTTGAGGAAAATTGGAGAGAAATTGAAACTGAGAAACAGTGAGTCGGGTTGAGGAAGATAATTAGGGTTTCGAAAGGGGAAAGTGGTAGAAGAAGACATAAAGAGCTTCTATGAGGTTCCTTCTCTCTATCTCTCCTTTCTTTTGAATTTGTTATTGTTTAGATCTTTTGTTTTCTTTCTCCACCTTGTTTTTTTTAATTTTTCGAGGCTTAATACATTGATAGTCCTTAAATTATGAGCAAATTTTATTTACATATTAGAAAATTGTGATTTATTTTAATTGATTATCGAAACATATAATAATGTATTTCTATCAAATATTTTTTATTCAAATTTTTAAAAATAATTATTATCGTGGTTTGCAGGCTACGGGTGAGCACTTTGTACACACTGCTAAACTTTCTACTATATAATAACCTGCAAATCACACAACAGATGTAAATCGCTCTAGGTAAGTTATAAGCAACAGGCTCGACTTAGAAGACATTGAGTGAGATCAATTTTGGGTCATTTGTAGGGGTGTGCATCGGTCGGTTCGGTTCGATTTTATGTATTATCATTTTTTTGTTTTTAAATATGCTAACCCAATAACAAACCAATAAGATATTTTTTATCGGTTTTCGGTTTATCGATTTTTTATTGTTATCGGTTCGGTTTTCGATTTACCCAATAAGAAAATGTCCGTAAAATATTATATGAGAAAATATAGTACGAAGGCTATAATTACATGTTAGAGAAATTGCATCAATAAGAGAAAATATAGTACGAAGGCTATAATTACATGTCACCGCCAAACATAGTATGGAATTTCTGATGTTAATCAAATTACGGACCTTTACAAACTTGCAAATGCTACAACCTACAATTACAAACTAAAACTAAAATCATATAGTCTAACAAAACTAAAACTAAAACTAAAATCAAATATCTATAATTGTGAACCCTTCTTTAGTCTTTAGGTTTTGAGTAAACAATAAAGACTAGTAAAACGGCCTAGTGTGAAGTGGGTAGAGTACTGATATGATTATAGTGTCTAATTATATATTAAATTATTAATATTTAATATTTAGGAAGGGTAAAGTAGTTATATATTACCGTCTTATTGGGTTATCGTTTTACCCAATAACCCAATAGTAAAAACCGAAACCGAACCAATAACCCAATAACTTTTTTTATAAACCCATTAAAACCCCAATAACATTTTTTTGGTTTGGTTTTTGCACACCCCTAGTCATGTGAGCAGATAATCACCCTCCAAACCAACTAAGTCATCTCGAATGACGGTTTAAACGTGTTTATTAAGTAGATAGATTAATCATTAAGAATATGACACCTCCTTTAACTATAGAGATAATTACTTGAAAGTATAATTGACTCAAGTATATTGTCAAAATGGACTAAGGTTTTAAAACTTTATCATATTTAGCCACTTGATTATTGATATTTTTTATTTTCTCTCTCTTCCCTACGCTCTCAAAACACTCACACTCTTTCTCTCTTTTCTCATACATTACATTCTTTAATTTTTATTTTTATTTTAAAATTCTCAATGTGATTTTTATTACTATTAGAATTTCGTGATAGCTAAATTCATCGCTGATCATTTTTTCGATGAAGGTAGTTATTACTTGTTATAGTAGTGGTGGTAGTGTTGATTAACTAATTTGTTTGCTTTTCTTATTAAGAGTAGAGTGAATGGTCTCTTCCCTGTGAAAATATAGCTGAATGATTGATAATGAATCGTGATTTAAAGAAATTTACCTATTAAATCATTATTTTCTCCATTTTTGTTTTATATCTAAGAATACATCACAAGTATACCATGATCATACATGCCGCACATAAAATTAAAAAATAAAATACTTATCTACACTTAATATTTACATCAAATCAAGAAATTTAATCTTAGAAAAGGACAAAGAAACAATTGGTAACACCACAACGAACATTAATGAGAGATTTTGATATTAACTAAATATATTATTCACATCTCAAACTTAAGACATATTTTTATCACTCAGCACCATTCACCACGGGAGATATTCAAAAATATACAATTTCCTCATCCCCACCCCCTGCGCCTAGTTTGACTATAGCTTTAAAAATATATTTTTTCGACATTCACTTCCCAACAAAGTCAATAAATTATATTTAGAACTTAATAATCAATAATGTCTGGTATTCTCAATTAATCAGAAATGAAAACATACTTAGTAATACTTTTTTTTAATAGAAAATTATTGCAATCTCAATTGATCACAAATGTGTTTGGCAAAGAAAGAGTTCAATTTTTTCATGTTCGGCTGGTTAGAAAAACAAGTCTATCAAAAATCAGAAAATAACTTTGCCTAATATGATGGAATTGGGAAAATATATATGTTCCAAAAGTAACATTTCTCATTGAATTTCTCCTCTCACCCTCCAGCACACCAAGCCACCCAATCCCCACCTCGACCCTTCACCATCCATAATGTTTACCTAGATAATATATAGATATTCTTCTGACATTGTTTTTTTTATTTTTTCACCAAACACTAGAAAATAAGTATAAAAATCACGTGTTTTTTGACAAAGCAACTCTTTTGTAGCATCTTCTGTGATCTATAAATGTCCATGAAGTAATTTTATGGGTCTAACTTGATTTTATGTTTTGTCCACTAGTATAAAACACTTCATAAATTTCAATTTTCATGTTTAAAAGTTAAAATAAAGGTATAGCTACACGTTGTGTCACCAAACAAGGTTTTCTTTATCCCACATCGTTTTTAAACAGTGACTTATTTATGTTTATATGTAAAGTGAGCAGATACTCCATTGCCGAGCCTTGTAATGTGGGCTTGTAACTCAAGTGGGGGCAATAATGTGGTGGAATGGTTAGGTTGTTCCTGATGGCTGGGATTTGGTGGGCTAATATTCTGGTCTGCCCTATCCAAGCACGGAGTTGAGCCATGTGGTTCAAACGAAAGTTTGGGCTGTTTGGCTCCTAGAGTGGGGCGGAATGCGTGAGGATGGTTTCACAGAGCAACGAACAGTCCCCGCTCCGTGCAGTGGAAGGATAACATACATGTCAGTGCTCTCCAAGTTCAATTAAAACCAAATGGGCTATCTAAATTAGACCATCATTTTTTGTCTAGCTTAGCCAACTCAGTAATTAGTCTGCGAAATGTTTATGACCAGGAAGATATAGATTTTGTGGAATTGATATCTCTTGTTTTTCACGAAGACTATAGATGTTGATAAGGAGGGAGCAACTTTTGCTAGGCATGACATGCCTCTTTTATTACCGGATAGTTTAACTTTAGTTGGTAACTTAGCAATTAATTCAGTTGTTTCTAATGTTTCAGGCCACCAATCTTATATAGATGCATATTATATATGAATAAATAAACTCTTTTTTAACAACGAAAAAAAAAAGGAATAAATTTAAGGTATGAAAATGAAGTAGAGAAATAATCTTGATTTTTCATGTTCTTCAAAGTTAATCAATTTATATTTTTCATTCATCTTTTGTATCCTCCCAAGTCCTAAATCATAAGGGTATATCACTGAAAACTATACATTATTATTTTTTGATGGAAAATTATTGCAATCTCAATTGATCACAAATAGTGTATAGATTAAATTTAGTACTCATCACAACCATAAACTGAAATATAGTCCACCTTCCGCGATATGTCTCCTCAACGTATTTTCAACTATTTCATATATTTTTACTTTTTTGGCGGATCAATTTTCATGCTCTGCACAAGGATTTTATCGTGTGTATATACCACATTTCAACTTTTCTTCAGATTCGTGGGTATTATATGCATTTTTATCAAATTCAACCGCTACGATGAGTACTTATTATAAACGATGATGATGGTAAGTGAAAAAAAAACTTAGTGGATTAATAAATTAAGATGTCTTCTTCTCCTATGAATGATTTTTTTCTATGAAAACATTTTGGCCAGAAAATAATGATCAATGCAAAGAAGCAAGAAATAACATGCAAAAGGAGAAGAATAAATAATGTGTTTGGTAACGAGGGAAATCAATTTTTCCATGTTCGACTGATTAGAAAAACAAACTCATCAAAAATTAAGAAAATAACTTATCTAGTGGAATGGAGTCGGGAAATATGTCCCGAAAGAAATATTTTAAGTTGATTTTCTCCTCTCACCTTTCAACACACCAAGCCACCCAATACCCACCTCCACCCTTCACCATTCATAATGTTTGTCTAGATAATATACTGATGTTCATACTTCTTAGGACAATATGTTTGTTTGCTCATCGTACACTAAGAAATAAGTATAAAAATCACTTATTTTTCAGAAAATCAATCTCGGTGAAAAAAATTTCCTTCGTGCCAAACACACTCAAAGGTTTAAAGTCAATAAGAAGTTATACTAAACTTTTGAACTATCTTTGAAAAATCGATCTCACCTTTTTGTAACACCTTTTGTGATTTATAAATGTCCATGAAAATAATTTAATGGGTCTAACTTGATTTTGTGTTTTGTCCACTAGTAGAAAACAGTTTAAAATCCTAATTAACTATCAATTTTCATGTTTAAAATTGAAAAATTAAAATAAAGGTGAATCTACAAGTTGTGTCACCAAACAAGGTCTTCTTAATCCCACATCGTTTCTAAACAGTGGCTTATTTATGTTTATATGTAAAGTGAGAAGATACTCCATTGCCGAGCCTTGTAACGTGGGCTTGTAACTCAAGTGGGGGCAATAATGTGGTGGAATGTTAGGTTGTTCCTGATGGCTGGGCTTTGGTGGGCTAATGTCTGGTCTGCCCTTTCCAAGTACGGAGTTGAGCCACGTGGTCCAAATGAAAGTTTGGGTTGCTTGGCTCCTAGAGTGGGGCGGAATGCGTGAGGCTGGTTTCACAGAGCAACGAATAGTCCCCGTTCTGTGCAGTGGAAGGATAATGGGTCGGTGCTTTCCAAGTTCAATAAAAACCTAATGGGCTATCTAATTAGACCACCACTTTTTGTCTAGCTTAGCTAGAGTTGAGAGTTGTGTACCGGCTGAAGTTATGGATACAACTTATGAATATAAATTTATAGACATCTTAAACCGTTGAGATATCGGTTACCGGTTAGTATGTTTTTCTCAAATTCTTAAAACACATCTCTATATACTTCATGAAAAGACTAAGAGAGTTTGTAAAAAAAAAACTCAGTAATTAGTCAAGACAGGCTTTTGGGGATCTTTATGACTATGAGGAACTTAAATAGGTTAGTCTAATGTTTTGAATGCTGAATGTTTATGACCAGCAAGTCTAAATTAGTATATTGCATGACAAATATAATTTTGTGGATTTGTCAACAAATAGTCCATTGATTAGTCACTTTGCACACCATCGATGATGAAATAATTGAAATCTCTATATATCATTTTTAATCGGACGTTTCAGTTTAAGCTCGAAAAATGAAAAACTTTTGATATAGTGAGCATTTACCGGACACTATTTCAAATTAATCAGATCAACAAACCTTTGAATATCGAATGATTAAATAAAAATAAATAAACAGTGCTAATTAAGAGCTAAATAAATCTACCAAGAAAGCAGAACGCCACATTGTCCATTGAGTGTTGCATAACAAGCTTTAGTTAATAGGGCAAATTTTCCTTTATGCTATATATCTTCGATCCCCTATTTATAATGTAACTTTTACCCCTCAGTATATATAATTATTATGTGGCTAAAAGGTGGCTTTTCTGTAAAAAATTATCAGCATCAAGTGTTTACACCAAATAAATGTGTGACATGTGTTTGGACAATCGCTTTTGTCACTTAATTATAAATAAGTTAATTATTTGGACGATAAGTATTTACTTGGCTTTCCTTACTTTGTTGATATTGCTATGAAGGTAACGTGGAATGGAATTACGCGTTTCATTTATACATATGGGGCATATGGTTGAACATAAATCATAACTACCATAATGGCAAAAAGGACGACATCCAAATTTCTAATCCCCTAGATAAAGTTACATAATTTATTATTTAGGCATGAAAGAAAACATGAGAAGTAATGTTAGGCCCAAACAAAAGTGGCTAGCGCCGGAGTCTGGATACAAATTAAACATTGATGGCTCATATAATTACTCTTAAAAAGGGGGGGGAGGGGGGAGCAGGATGAGTTATACGTGATAATAGGGTTTTTTTGGATTAACATGATTCTCAGCAAGGATAAATGTTGTCAACGCACTCCACTTTGAACTACTAGAATTATTGCTAGGACTAAAAATGGCTGCTCGATTGAATATCACAACTCTTCAAATTGATATAGATTCATCAGATATCCTAGAGCTACTTTACAAAGGCCATGACTCATACACTATAATAATTTTTGAATGCAGGGAGTTGCTCTAGAAGCTAGGAAACTCACGGATCAACCATAGTCGTAGGGAGAAAAATCAGGTGACTGATAAACTAGTTAAGGAAACAGTAAGACTAAAGAAGGATATAGATTTTGTGGAATGGACAACTCCACCTTTGCTTGTCACGAAGACTATAGATGTTGACAAGGAGGGAGAAACATTTGCTAGGCATGAAATGCCTCTTACCTAAACTAACTTTAGTTGGTAACTTAGCAAGTAATTCAATTGTTTATAATGTTTCAGGTCACCAATCTTGTATGAATGCATATTATTATATATGAATAAATAAACTCCTTTTTAACAAAAAAAAAAAAAGGAATAGATTTGAGGTATGAAAAGGAAGTAGAGAAATAATCTTGATTTCTCATGTTCTTCAGAGTTGATCAATTTATATTTTTCATTCATCTTTTGTATCCTCCTAAGTCCTAAATCATAAGGGTATCACTGAAAACTATACATTATTATATTTTGATAGAAAATTATTGCAATCTCAATTGATCACAAATAGTGTATAGATCAAATTCAGTACTCATCACAACCATAAACTGAATTATAGTCCACCTTCCGTGAGATGTCTCCTCATCGTATTTTCAACTACTTCATAAATTTTACTTTTTTAGCAGATCAATTTTCATGCTTTGCACAAGGATTTCATCGTGTGTATTTACCACATTTCCACTTTTCTTTAGATTTGTGGGTATTATATGCATTTTTATAAAATTCAACCGCTACGATGAGTACTTCTTATAAACGATGATGATGGTAAGTGAAAAAAAAACTTAGTGGATTTATAAATTAAGATGTCTTCTTCTCCTATGAATGAATTTTTTCTATGGCAACATTTTGGCCAGAAAATAATAATCAATGCAAAGAAGCAAGAAATAGCATGCAAAAGGAGAAGAATAAATAATGTGTTTGGTAACGAGGGAAATCAATTTTTCCATGTTCGACTGATTAGAAAAACAAACTCATCAAAAATTAAGAAAATAACTTATCTAGTGGAATGGAGTCGGGAAATATGTCCCAAAAGTAATATTTTTCGTTGTTTTCTCCTCTCACCCTCCAACACACCAAGCCACCCAATACCCACCTCCACCCTTCACCATTCATAATGTTTGTCTAGAGTTATACTAAATCTTTGAAAAACTGATCTCACTTTTTTGTCGCACCTTTTGTGATTTATAAATGTCTATGAAAATAATTTTATTTATGTTTTGTCCACTAGTAGAAAACACTTTAAAATCCTAATTAACTTTCAATTTTCATGTTTAAGAATTAAAATAAAGGTAAATCTACATGTTGAGTCACCAAACAAGGTCTTCTTTATCCCACATCGTTTTTAAACAGTGGCTTATTTATGTTTATATATTGAGATGAGAACATACTCTATCGCCGAGCCTTGTAACGAGGGCTTATAACTCGAGTGGGGGCAACAATGTGGTGGAATGTTGGGTTGTTCTTGATGGCTGGGCTTTGGTGGGCTAATGTATGGTCTGCCCTATCCAAGCACGGAGTTGAGCCACGTGGTCCAAACGAAAGTTTGGGCTGCTTGTCTCCTAGAGTGGGGCGGAATGCGTGAGGCTGATTTCACAGAGCAACGAACAGTCCCCGCTCCGTACAGTGGGAAGGATAACGGGTCAGTGCTCTTCAAGTTCAATAAAAACCAAATGGGCTATCCAATTAGACCACCACTTTTTGTCTAGCTTAGCTAGAGTTGAGAGTTGTGTACCGGTTGAAGTTATATATGGATACAACTTATCGGTTATTAATTTATAAACATCTTAAACCGTTAAGATATTTGTTATTGGTTCGTATGTTTTTCTCAAAATCTTAAAACTGTGAGGGAACCATCTCTACATACTTCATGATTATGAGGAACTTAAATAGGTTAGTCTAATATTTTGAATGCTGAATGTTTATGACCAGCAAGTCAAAATATGTTTTCATCTTATTGTACTTTTGTTCAAATTAATAATCATAAAAAGAGTCAAGTGAATGAGTTTTTTAAATTAAGAAATACTAATCGATCACTATGCTCCAATAATCTGCCTCTTTAAATGAGCTGGACTTTAATTTTTGTAAGAAATTTATAGAGCGTTTTATTTTGGTCACCTTATTCAATTAGTATTTGTTTTATATTTTATTTTGTACAATATTCAGTATTAAGTAATTTTTCGGATAAAAGTGTGTGTTTTTTCGCCTTTTCTTCTTCTGCATTTAGACATACATGACTGAAATTTCAGTTAATTTTAATATGTATGTGTATTAGTCCATGTATGACTGAGCACAAACATACATGAAAATTAAAAGGGTGTTAATTGAGTTTGTTAGATTTTATTGTTGTTTTGACAAATTAATTATTGAAGTTTGTTTTTTATGATACATGAAATTTGTATTTTAAATTTGAGGTTATTTAGAGTAGATTTTGGGGGTTGAAATTGGAAAATTAAAATTATTATTTCTTAGTAAAATAAAACAAAAAATCAGACGCACACGACAGGCATATTAACCACTTTTAACATGTGTCTGAAATCTAAATATTCATGAAAAAAATCAAAAGATTGTTAAATGAGCTTATTAGATTCGTTGTTATTTTTGACAAAGTTATGATTGAAGGTTGTTCGTTATGACATATGAAATTTATATTTCAAATTTGAATTTATTTAAAATATATTTGAATATTGAATTGTTGAAATTCGAAGAACAAAAGGGAAAGAAAAAAAAGTCAAAACATCATACATACATGACTAAAATTTTAAGAAAAATTATATAGGTAAATCAAACACAAATTTTCAACTTTAATAATATACATTTAAATTATTTTCAAAACAAATAAACTTGTAAAAAAATATTTACATTCAATATTTATATCAAATCAAAATTTCCTTAATAAATGTATTACTTTAAGGCTTTAACCTTATAAAAACAACAAGAAACAATTTATTGATTTCCTTAAAAAAATGTATCCCTTTGGTAACACCATAACAAACATATGTGGGAGATAATTAATATCAAATTACAAATATCTCAACTTGTTGCAATTATCTCAATTGATCACAAGTAGTGCATAGTTTATTTCAATTGTCACTATAATCATAAAATGGAACGATATCATAGTCACATTCTCCAACCTTCCGCGATATGCATCCTCGTCGTATTTTCAACTATTTTTTCATAAATTTCCTCTCTTTCGGAATTAATTTTGATCACGTGCATAATGACATTTTCACTTTATTTTGGATTCGTGAATTTCACCTGCATTTTTAATAAATCCAATCGTTAACACGTTTCATAAGTGATAAAGAGAAAATAGTACACTACTAACAACAAGAAAATTGACCATTTTTAAATTACCAACAAATATTTTAATTATTTTATTTCTGGTGCTGCATTTTAGGCTATGCTTCTCAAACCATATATAATTGCTTCTATATTATGTTTTTTTAGTTGGACTACATTGAATATGTGGAGAATAATATATATGGGTAAATCTAATTATTATTTCCTCTATTTCTAATCATAGCAAAAATTATCTTAGTTTTTTTCGTTTCAAATTTTAAACTTTTTTTTTTCATTTAACTTTCGGTAAAATTAGCTGCACTGATCTACTGTGAACCCAACTACTGTGACAAATACTTTTACCGTCCCAATTTATGTGGCCTCTTTTATTTTTGTTCTGTCTCAAAAAGATTAATATGCCTAGATCTTTTTATTTGTTAACGTCTGCGTATACTCAACCATCCCTAGATCTTATTAAAAGATGAATTAGTCGAGGTCTAGGTAAAAGTTAGGGAAAGTTATGCAGAATAGCAAAACATTTAGTTTATATTAAGTACTATAGCTACAGTTTAATAAAGTTGTATATCGCGGCTACAGTTTTCCCAATTCTTGTTATTTGTCTGATTTGTATAATTAGCCTAATTTGTATAATTCAGTTCCTAATTGTATAAATTCAAAATTTTGCATATGCTTAACCTAGCTATTTGTATACGATTTACGAAAAAAACATAAAATTATCTTGTTTGTATATTGATAAGCGAAATATACAAACGGAGTTCGGAAAAATTCCTAAATGTATAAATATAGAATTTGTATATACTTACCCTATTTATATGTTTGCAAGTAAAATATACAAAATGCAGCCTCCATAGCAAACGAAACTATACCTATGGAGCGCAATTATCAAAACTGTAGTTGTAAAGTCTTATTATATTTATTGTGTTTGCTATTTCTAAAGATAACCGGAAGACAATAATCTTGATGGATTGAAAGGGCTGGCTGTTAATGTTGATGGAAGTGAAACAACATGACCTTACCTTGCTGATGATTTCATGTTTATAATATATATATATATATATATATAATTTGAAAATAAATAAATTAATGAAGATTAAAGAACAAACCTATCGTGGGATAAAATGAATATTATCTTCAAGGAGGACTTTCCCACAGTTGGAACAACATCTACAATGTGAAGGAAAGGAAAGAAAGAAGCATTTAGAATAAATCAAAAATATTGAGAGTAAATTTGTAACTAAACGATAAATTATTTCTTGATTTTTTTAAACTGAACCTAGAAAATAAGATACATAAGGAAAAAAAAAGCAGGCAGCATTGGATGAGATAAAGCTCACATTTTGTTAACAAAATAGTGTGGTTCACTGATTGACTTCACACAATGATCGCACCAAAATCTTCTTGAATTACCTGAATTAAATTCAAAGCAAACATACCATTAATATTCTTGAAAAAATCGATAATCGAATTTGAAGTGAAATTAACTCATAAAAATATGTCTTTGTAATCCATTGATCTTAATGATAAATTGGATCTTACTCACATTCTTCTTCTATCTCTGTGTAAGTTGTATCCTCTTCATACTCTACGTCTTCCTCAATCGTTTCTTCGTAGGTTTTTTTTATTGCGGGATCAATTTCCTTACTGCTCTGCATGTACAAGGATATTATTGTAATTATAACAAAGAAAGTAACTTTATTATATAACTTTTATAACTTAATGACGATCATACAAGTAATTAACTCCTCTTCCGTTCTATTATTTATGCTTATTTTTCCTTGTTGCAATGTATCCAATAAGTTTATATGAAATAACATCATAATTTTTCGATTTAATAGAGTTAGCAAGATTTGGGGATAATGAGGAGATATCGTTTACATTCCAAAAAGAGTTATAACCGGAGATACTATTATTTCTTAAATAAAAGCTCTCATCTTTAGCATTACGTAAAACTTTGATCTCTGTTTGAAATATGTAGAGGAAATTTGTTTATACCAAATTCTTCTTTCCTCTTTTTCAAAATTATAATTCGAAAATCTTCGTTTTCACAATTTATCTAAACAAACAACATCAATAACTAGGGTTTTTAAAACACAATAAACTTCAGAAAATCAATCGAACCAATAATTTTCGTAAAAATACAAACCTTATCTTCATCAAGGACTTTTCCACACAAATTACAACATCTACAATGTCAAGGTAAAAAAAAACATTTAGAATTAATCAGAATTTAAGTAAAAATTCATAAGAAAATTTTTTTCAAGAAAATAAAGCTAACTTACACTAAGTCACCATAATAATAGGGTCGAATAAATCTTGCACAATAATCGCACAAATAATTGCACCAAACCATTTAATTACCTGAAAAAATACACATGAATCTTTGAAATTTCATTAATAGTATATGTTAAAAAAAACTAAATTTCCATAATCAACATGTTGAAAGAGGAACAAGAATTACTAAAGTTCTACAATTATAAAAAAATTGTACCAATAGATTGAAATTTTCATATCAATATTCGATCACGACTTGAATTATCAATCGTTAAGAACTCACTTGACCTAAAACAAAACCTTGTAGAATAATTAGAATATTTCACTATGGTTAAACCCTAGCTATGCCACAATTAGTGTGATGGAATTTTAAAAAGAATATAAATTGTCAAACCTATTACAATATAATTTTTCGATGAAGAAAATTATTCCCTTTTAGTGGATGTTGCTCCCCAACTGCCTTTTTTTTTGTTACACCTGTAATGGTGTATTTATAAGTAGGATTTTAGGAGAAATAAAAGGAAAAGCACAAATTTCTAGGGAAGAAAATTAAGTAAAATAATATATATCCCTAAAATATGCTACCTTTTCTAGAAGAAATTAAATTATGTTCAATATTTTTTTTAAAAAAAATTCTAAAATTCCTAACTAATTAGTAAATATAAAGGAAAATAATTTTTCAAGGAGGAATCTAACTTCCTACATGAAACTAGAATGTACTTTGGTACTTAACAAAAAAAAGAATTATTCTTTTTTTGAAAAAAAAATTGTTTCCAAATTTCCTTTCGTAAATAAAAAAAGGTAAAATAAATATTCCTTAAATTTTTAATGTAAATTAAATAGGAAAATAATTTTTCCAAAAAACTAAAATAAAATCTGATTGTCTTCAATTCCTAGAATCTAACATAAATAAAATAGGGAAAATACATTTTCAAGAATGAGTCAAATTGCTCCCTTTTCTAGAAATTACCTCTTTCGTTCCTTTTTAGTTGTCAGGTTGTGTTTTGAAAGTCAATTTGATTAATTTTCAAAGTTAAATTGGATTACAATAATTTGATATTTTAAAATAAAATTTAGATATTCAAAATTTGTACGGAAAGTACTATAAATTGCAACTTTTTTCATATCAATATGATGAAAAAATACATCTTAAAATATTAGTCAAAATTCATATCGTTTGACTCTCAAAAAGGAAAAACTATGACAACTAAAAAGGAACGAGGAAGTACTAAACGTAAATAAAAGAGGAAAACACATTGTTAAGAAGGAAACAATTATTTTCCTTATAAAAAATTAATCCAAGAAGGATTAACATCCCTAGATATCAATACATCAAAAATATATAAACGTTGAGCCGGGTTTATTTAGAGCTAGCTAGTAACACCTAATTGTTTGGAATACCGTTGTTATCCGTTGTATTGTATTGTTAGTTTAAATATAATATTTATTTTGATTGTTACTTAATTTTATTGTACCGTATCCTTTAAATCCATCGTTACATAACGACAAAAAAGTCTCTTAACAACCGATTTGATGGGATCGCGTTGTTATCTTAATATTCTCTTCTCATTTTGTCTTTACTTATTATTTAACGATCATATTTTATAATTTACCCTTTATCCTACTTTTCTTGTAGGTTTATCATTCAAATTGTTGGTGCGTAACATTATGTAACGACGGAGAAAGATACCATCTTTTCAAACGTTGTATTCATTAAAACAATACAGACTAAAATGAATTTTATTCTAGTCTATTAGGACTCGGTTCTCACCCAAGAGAACCTCTGAATAGCTTAATTTCGTGGGCTGTTGAGGTCTTGAGGACCTCGTAGGTTTTCAAGAATAATGATATGAGTTGAACTTAAATGGAACAGTGATAATGATATGAGTTGAACTTAAATGGAACAGTGAGGATTCATATAGTCGACCACAACTTGCTGATACTGAGGTGTTGTTATCAATTGTTGTTATGTTAGTCCCCTCCCCTTCTACAGTCCCAAATCTTGGTTGAACTCCAATATCAACAAGTTACTATATGTTACAACATCTTACCATTGGTTCCACTATCATTCGTTTTTGAAAATATGTAAACGTGCCTTCGTGTATTATATGTTTAACGAACCTCATGATTTTTGATATATACGTTTAGTAAGCTAAGAAACAACGTTCGATAGGCCCTAATTCTCTTTCGATACTTTAATTTTTCACAACTTTACAATGATCAACTTATACATATTTAGGATATTGGAAATACTCTCCAACTTATTGTCACCTAATTCCAAGAATCCATTTTGCATGTCACTATACAAAAAAAAATGTACACTTTTTCCATGACTTACCTAAAAAAATTCACAACTTCATATAAAGGACCTTTAACAAGATACATTCAAATCACTCAAAAAGTTCTCTAAACAAAAAAATGGCCAGATTAGTTAACTCCATTTTCTTTTCCTTCTTGTACATAAGTTTCATATACACACTTTCACCTTTTGTCAATGCAACAACTTCACAATCTGATATTCAAGTACTAGTAGCCATCAAGACGTCGATAGACCCTTTTTCCATAACCCCGGATTCCTTCCTTAGTAGTTGGGATTTCAACTTAGACCCTTGTGAGACAACTGGTGCAAGTTTCTTAGGCATTCTTTGCACAGTTCCTGATCAGGTAGACACTAATGCCACGAGCCGGATAATGGAGATTGATCTAGAAGGTGATGGACTAGAGGGATTCTTGACATCGTCTATCGGGAACTTAACAGAACTTGTTTCTCTCAATCTAGGTAGGAACAAGTTCAGAGGACCAGTGCCAGAGAGTATTACTAATTTGAGGAAACTCACAAGTCTTCAACTTTATGAGAATTTTTTCTCAGGTAGTCTTGTTGATGACATTGGTGTCCTTACAAAACTTGACACTCTTGATGTCGCGAATAACAGACTATCTGGCTCAATCCCTTCCTCGATTACATCACTTAGAAGTTTAACGCGATTAGACCTGTCTAACAATGAATTGACCGGAAAAATTCCTCAACTCAACGGTTTATGGCAACTCTCTTCATTTGACATTTCAAATAACCAAATTTATGGGAATTTACCACAATTCCCATTGAAGATCAAAACACTATCACTAAGCCACAACTTGTTATCAGGACACATTACCCCAGTGCATAAACTTAGACATCTAAGCACATTAGACCTTAGTGATAACAGATTTTCAGGAGGAATAAACAAAGGGATCTTCATGTTATCTGAATTAAGTCACGTAAACGTTTCAGTAAACCGTTTCACAGTGTTTGAGGTGGTAGAATTCTCTGATAAAAAATCACAGCTACACACGTTAGACGTACATGCTAATCGTCTACATGGTCATTTACCTGTGAACTTGGTTACTTACCCAAACTTAACAGAAATAAACCTTGGACATAACATGTTTTCGGGTGAGATTCCATCGGAGTATTGGTCAAGACTCGGGGTTTCATGGAGAAGTCTCAACTTGGAATATAATAACCTGGAGGGATCGGTGCCTCGAGAGCTCAACAGGACTTTAGAAGGGGTTCAGGGAAGTTTTGAACATAACTGTCTCATTTGTCCAAAGGGATTGCAGCTATGTCATGGACAGAGGACAGCTTCAGAATGTCATGGAGGAGACCATAATTAGTTGAAAAATTACATTGCATTTTTATATGTTTTCCTAGTTTCCAATATAGTTTATAAGTTGCAGCCTGTTATTTCAATGAATAAAAGAGTAGCATCGAAAGCTCCTTAAATTTGTCAGTATATTTTATTTAGACAGTCGAACTACAACATGTTCCTATTGAGCACCTGAACACATGATGAACTGTTCCTATTACACACTCTTTTGGCTCAAATGTTTGAAAATTGTTTGTGTGTGTTGTCAAGCGTTCATCACATAAATAAGTTAACGACTTAAAATATGTCACCTCCTTTAATTATATGCATTAGTCTCAATAAGCCATAAAACTTTAGGTTTAGTCCAATTGAGGCCAATGTGAATATGTTAAAGCTTTGTTTCCGAATGCAATTAGTGTTGATCGCACTAGATGCATATATAGGAGATGTTGAATTCTCTTAGCTTCTTCATTTCTACACTTTTTTATATTTAGGAATCCCTTGGTGAAAATCCTCGATCCGCCAATGACACTGAACATATCTTGTCACACAGAAAAAAAGGACCAAATGACAAGTGAAGACCTACCCCTTTTTCTCCTCGCGGAGTGTACCTCACCATCCAAACATCTGATTGGAGGGCGACTTCAAACGACTAGCTAGTTGATTGAAATCAGCTCAGTTAGGGTGTCTTTCTGTTAATATTTGACTATCATAGACACCGCGAAGATCAACAAAAGACGAACCTTACATGAAAAAAGTACCAGCCCAACAATACAACATTTTTATGTCCTCTTCTGCACATATGGTAGATACAGGTACATTCATATGTTCACATGTTAGAACAGAATGAACATCATGTTCATGGTGTTATACATGATGAGAACCATCCGAATCACGGGCAAATATATCTGATTAAGACTGTCCTATTGCATCACTGGTAAAAGCATATTACGAATACGAATATGAACAAAAAGGGAAGAACAAACAAGAAATATCACGAATCGTGATCAGGCTTTTGAAACTAGTGAAATATCAGAATTAATACAAGAAATCTCTTCAACTATTTTCTCAAGTGCAATTTCATCTTTTAGTATACCTGTATGTGAAACTCCTTGTAACTTGATGACTTTAAGATGTTGATAAGTACTCTTATTTGATTCAAAACTCAACAAGCTTACCATATTGACAGTACCATCTCCATCCCCATACACAATCTCAGGCAACTTATCAAAATCCCCATCTGCATAAAACAACGTCTCGGGAGTCTTAACCCCACAACCAATTACACAAGTGATAGGCACTTGATCATCAGGGAGATCGGTACTAGTTGCCAAATTGTCAACCAAGGGCAAAATACGCGATGTGTAAGGCAATACCCCTTCAGGAAACCCGATATCCTTAAGGAATTCCGGGATGTCATGAGCTGAGTATGTAGCATTAGGGGTAACAACAAGTGGTGATTTGGTGTTAAACACTTTCGGAGAAGGCAAAAGCCACATATTACTTTCAGAACTCCTCTGTTCTTCCCTTACTAGTAATGGATTAACTAAAGGCACACCAAGTGTGTTACCAGAAGCAAAAGTGAGCATTTGCATAACTGTTCCTCCCCATGGTGTGGCCAATGCTATAAAGTGTTTGATGTATTTTTGACTCCAAGATTTTGGATTCCGAACGAGTAGTTGCTGGACATATAAACCACCTAAGCTGTGAGAAACAAGAATAACAGGTTTACCTCCATTTGAATTGCTTGCACTTTCTATCAGTTCTTTCAAGTCCTCGAGAAATTTTGAACCAACATGACTTGGATGACCGTCTGCAGCTAAACCATAACGAAAATCGTATGGTGCTCCAAACAGATTTTCACCATCTCTATAGCCTACTTCTTCCAAAGCTTTCACAAGTGGCTCCATATATGCTGTAATTTTCCTACACATGTTTAAAAAAAGAGTTGCTACAAGGAATTTCTTGAGTTATTGGTTGACACAGAATCAAAATTCTTGAATCATATGTTACCAGTATGGGCGTTATATGATAACGCCATACTGGTAACGTATGATATTAGCATTTTGATCAACTCAGGGCATAATTTTTTCTTCTTTATAATGGTATCAGGACAATTTTTTTGCACTTCAACTGGAAAACAAGATTAAGCATTTCCAACACTAAAAATAACGAATGACCAAAACACTCAATATATTACTCCGTTTCTGTTGACCTGACACTTTTCGAAGAAAATTTTAATTGGAGGTGTATTTTACTAAACTAAACTTATTAATGATGCTTTGAAACTCTAAATTTGACTATTACTACTACTTTAGGTAGTTGTTCCTTCCGTTTCATTTTGTTTGTCCTACTTTTATTTTTAGTCCGTTCCCAAAAAAGTGTCTATTTCATTTTTTGACAACTCTTTAGTTCCAACTTTCCACATGGCATGTTTAAAAGCACACGATTAAAAGACATATCTTTAGTGTATGACCACATGATTCAGCAGTCTTTTTTACTTTCTTAAATTCCGTGTCAAGTCAAAATAGCACAAACAAACTGAAACGGATCAAGGGAGTATTTAATACTAACAATTTGTTTAGTTGAAAATAAGTTATCTCGGGATTAATTATTCCAGAATAAGTTATTCCACCATGTATATGGGATAACTTGTCCCATCAGTATGGTAAAAATGATGGGATAAATAATCCAATGACTATCTAATACCTCCAGCCAAACGCAAGATCGAGCAATAATCATACACTTTATCTCAGAATTAGTATACCTTATACCTCACACCAAACGACAAGTAAATTAAAACAACTATTTTGAATATAAGAGTCAAGTAATATGAATCGGAGGGAGTATCAAGAAAACCTCAAAACACAATGTTAATAATTAGCTCATAAAAAAAATAAGTAGGAATCAATTAACTTACTGTAGATAAGGATGAAGGTAAAGAAGGGATTTAGTAGAACCAAAATGTGTAATCCTAGTTTCAACACCAGGATTATTATAATAATCATCTAATTGTGTTTGATAATAAAGCTTCATCCTTTGATTAAAACACTTTGTGAAGGGTGCCAAAAGTATACTTGGATCAAACCATATCCTAAACCAACCTTCACTATCTTTATTTAATGGATACAATTTGTTGCACAATAAGCTTGTAGACTTGTACTTTGAAGTTAATCTTGCTTCTAATTGGTTTCCACCAGCTCCTGGTATCAAGATTAGAGGGTTGAGATTAGTAGTAATTGCATGGCAATTAGTGGACAACATTGTTGATATTATGAATATGATTAGGATTTTCATGGCTAATTAATTAACAATGTCAATGAGCAAAGAGGAAGGAAAAATTATGTATAAGGCCATTGGTGTAAAATTAGTTTTGTGATTGGATAAGGATATGGAGAAACTTTGTTCCTTATATTTGTGGTGTATAATGTGTTGACGTTGTTAATTATTGGAACAAAGTGTACAAATATATATACTATATGCTTTTGAGATCGCCATTTAAATTGTTTGTAAATTTTTTTTACAAGTTTACCTGTTTTGGAAATAATTTAGACGTATACGATTAAGATTAAAAAATTGTATTTATATGGATCCAATAATTCATTGGGTGTACATTCAGAGATGGATAAAATTGCTTCTTACAATAAATTTTTTTTGGCATCATCCGGGATTATCAGTCCCGGTTGGAAAGTCTTCCAACTTTCCAATTAGGATTTTCCGAGCGTAGACGTTCGACTTGCATGTGCTAAGCATATAGCTAGCGTTCCTTCGTAGATCTCCGGAGCTCAGACCTCAACCTCTTGATCTGGAGATTTGACTTATTTTTCAAAGCAGGATCGGAAACAGAATAAGATTGAGGAGCGGAAAGCTGAGAGTCGTCCCCTTCATTCTATGCTGACCCCGGCCCGGGCTGGCTGTAATCATAAAAAGCGAATTTTTCAGGGACCGGATAAACTTTGATTTTCGGCTAACCCAGCACCAACTCTTCCCGGTGCGCGAATCGAAGGGGACGGCCCAACCTTAGGTTCGGAAGGAGAGAAACTAAAAAAGCTCCATGCCGGAATGCCGCTGACCAGTGTGACCGGTCGATTAGTGGCCATGATTAAGACGCACATAATCCGAGCTATTTACGGAAAAAAAGGTTACAAATTTACCTGTTTTGGAAATAATTTAAACGTATATAATTAAGATTGAAAATTTGCATTTAAATTGTGTTAACTTTGTAAAAAAAAATTATAAATTAACTTGTTTTGGAAATAATTTAAACGTACACGATGAAGATT
Organism: Solanum etuberosum; assembly: GCA_029582245.1. Taxonomy (NCBI): domain Eukaryota; kingdom Viridiplantae; phylum Streptophyta; class Magnoliopsida; order Solanales; family Solanaceae; genus Solanum; species Solanum etuberosum. The sequence continues at coordinate 27,916 of JAJONR010005057.1, forward strand.
GAAAATTTGCATTTGATACGCATAGAATAAATGAAGTGACACCTCTCTATGGCGAGCATTACTAAAAAAAAAAGAATTTCAATTTTTTTTAAATCTTTTTTCAACCTTATTTTTTTCTAATTAGAAATTAAACAGTCATGAAAAATATTATTTAATGCCTACATAAAAATATTACATATTGATATTAGATGCTCAATTTTCAGCTAAAAAACAACAAAGAAAAACCCTATACAAGCATAAAGGATTATTTATAGCAGTTTTTATGCTCAATATTTACACATAACGTAAGAACTTTGTTTTTTCCAATAATAAATTTTCAATTTTTTCAGTAAATTTTGGTCGACATAGAAGTTTGCAGAAAATTAAAAATATTTTTATTTATTTCATCATTAATACTTTTTCCACCAGCTAGCAGTCTAGTTTGTTATGGGTGCTTAATCATATTATTTCTATTTACTCCCGTTGCACTTTTACTGCTTGTCTAACTTTGCCACCCCATATTAATATTAATTGATATATAATGTTAGATTTTGAAAAATGATTTGAAAATAAATAACTAATGTTAAGGATAAAATAGAATAAACATTGCCTTCCTTTTTTTAATATGTTAAAAGTAACGAATAAAAATGAAAATCAATTTTTGAAATTGTAAACAAATAGAAGTGAATAGAGAGAGTAGTAAGTTTTTTTAAATCTCTTCATTTTACTTTTAACTTTTACAATTTAGCATTGTTGTTGCAATGGTGGTCAGAATTTTCACTAAGTGGATCAAAATATGAAGAAGTAAACCCATGAAGAAGTCAATGGGATTCAACCATGTATAAATAGTGTAATTTTCTACGAAAGGGGATTCAGATGAACCTCCTTGGCCCGACCTGACTCCGCACCTGTGTGGTTGTATCATGTGTATTGCATTCACTGAGTGGATGATCACTTCAATCAGCGACCTTGGCGTCATCCCAGAACCACACATGCAGGTTCATTGACTATGACCAGCTTTTGCCACCAGACAGTGGCTAGTTTCAGGGACTAGCTAGCAGGCTTAGCCTTACATTCATCGATGCTCTACCACGGAGTTGGCGTCATGGAGTACACACAACATAGGTCAGAGTCATGATGCAACTCTCCCCAGTTACATGTTCACAGGTGCACATTCAGTTTAGCCTTCAGGCCCAATTGCATGCAGCTATTGTAGAGCAGACATGCATATGTTTTCTTCCTAGAATAATCTTGGGCTTAAGAGACATGTCGAGGAAGCTTACCAGGTCTAGATGACTCACCCCGCAGCAATGTGCATATACATCTGATGATTCATAAGGCTGCACATACAATCGAAGATGGAATCATTATCCCGATTCTGTGAGGAATAAGGAATGCGAGACACCACCTCCTATATTCTCACTTCAAGAAGAGAAGCCAATTCCAGTAAACATGATGCAAAGAACTAGTCAAGAGAAACATTAACATGTTTAACACGTCTATCATCAGATTATGAAAGTGCACAAATGAGTAATCAACATCCTCTGTATCAATGCAGATAGACATAGATGTACACTCGTCATTCCAGCATATGTAACAGTAGTTCTAGTCATCTAGAGGTAATATAACCCTATACTCTCATAATGGTCCTCTCTGTGGTGATATATTCAGCAGATGCTCAAAAAGCTGCAAGTCTCATGCTGCTCAAGTTTGGCCAATCTTGTATTTTCGGGCATAGCCTTATGCCTGAAGCAAAAAGTTACGTGGAGCACCATTAGCATGACTTGACTTCGCCTGATGCCGGAAAATCAGTCTTATTTCTTGAATCATGCTGCTCTCCGCAAAAATAGAGCCAACATGTAAGACAATGCAGAATCAACTGAAAATAAAGCAATGATAAACAGCCCAACTAGAACAAGTGCCAGTATTGCAGTCTTCAGCTGCAGCAAGTGGAGAAAGGGTTAGTTTTTACTCATGTATTGATCTCGACCAAAAAAAAAGGATGAACATTCTTTGAAACTAATGCTTAATTTATGAGTCAAGCACGTCAGTGCTAATCAACATCGTTGAAACTATGCTTAATTTATGAGTCAAGCATGTCAGTGCAAATCAACATCATATTTAGCACATAGTAGAATCTCAAGAACTAAAAAACTTGGGTAAAATAATTTGTCCCTTCATCAAACAAAAGGGAAGATCCTGTTCAATGTAAGATTTCCAACAATTAACTTCTGAAAGTCAAAATACAGCAGCGCAGAAATTACGCAATGCATGTAATTTTTAATACACCAAACCAAACACTGTACAAGAAATAATCTCGGCATAACTAATACAATATTACTAATATACCATACGCAGCACTATTCTTACACACCCTACCAAACGACACCTTAGTTGTTATCCTTATTTTCTAACTTGTCATCGTTCTCTCTTAGTTGTATCCTTATTTTTAGTAGGACTTTAATCCCACATTAGTTGGTGAACATCTTCCCTTAGCTTTTGTAAGCCTATATAGAGGCCCTTAAGCCTTAAGGTAAATCATCTTGAATTTGAGTAAATCTTTTATATAAAGTTTTGATCTTTAGTTTGCTCCTTTTAAGAGAGTGTGTTTCTTCTTAAGAAGTAAGTGAGTAATCCTTGGAAATAGCCAACCAAAGTGGCCTCTTTTTCGCTATCGTGTCATAGCGGGGTTCCTAACCTCACCAATATTGGCGCACCCCCGACGTTCCGGCATCACACATCCTTAGACTTCATTGAGAGAAGAAAAATTGAAGTTCTTCACTTTTTTTATCCTTCGTGTATGCACCACTTCTTATTTGCACCTCATTTTTTGTGGTTTTTGTGGTTTTCCCCCTAATGTGTACATCATTTTTATTTGCACGATATTATTTGTACTTGTTCTAATATGTCACCTAAAGTATGCATCATTTTTTTTAATTTGCACCGTATCCATTGCAATATAACAAAACACTTCATATCTCAAGGACAATATAGGAATAATGTTTATCAATGCCATTGTAGAAACTACCAAGAACTATAGAAATATATAGGTTCAATCCTATTCCCTTTGTAGCATCTCCAACTCTTTTTTCACAAAGACGTGTCCTTTCTCAATTAAAACTATGCCAAATATTCTGTTTTTGAGGTCGATTATGTATGTGAAGATAGAAATACCTCTGATAAAAAGATGATGAATTTCTGCTGAGGTGTGAATTTCCAAAGGATTTGGAAATTCAACTATTGCAATTAAATGTGGATCTAATCTGGATTAAGAGAGTTGACGAAGCTAGTGAGGTGAACATAAAAAAAGGTCGAAAAAATGGGTTAACAGTATTATTCCTTTTTGAATGTCAATATACTGAAAAATGGTGCATACATTAGGTGCCAAACCTAAAAGGTATTAGGATAGGTGCAAAACAGAAAGTCGTATACACTAAGGATAAGTCGTAAAAAGAAATAAAAAACATATAAAAATCAAAGAAACAGGACATACATTAGGGTGCAAAATGCAAAACACTCAAGCATGCCCCTCACTACCATGGATGCCTTACCTCAGGCGTGTACCATGCATGCCTGCATGCCTGCACGCCATTGCACTCCATGGTTGCCTTGTACACTTGGCCCCACCCTTGGCCATCTCATGGACCTTAATTTTGGTGTTTGTAGTGGGTTGTGAAAATGTACAAGAGCATTTCATATTATTGTATTGAATCTAAAACAAAAGTTACATTGCCTCTACATGTCAAGTTCAATAGCTAGCCCTATAAAGGCCATTAACTATATTTAGCATTTGTGATTTTGTCTTGATGACCAAGAGTTGAGTATCCTGAAGTAACAAGCCAAATGTAATATAGAGCTGGTTACTCCAGCGCACTAAGTACACAGAATGATAACAAGTGGGTGTAACACATTATCAGCACATTGTATTGGGCTATTGGCCACATACACACAACAGAAGGTAAATGATAATTACCAAATAGAAAGAAAAGGTTTTACATACTAACCGTGCTTTGAAATCCAGGCCATTCTATGTACTTCAGCTGACTTGGCTGCTCAACCAAGAATTCCAACATAGATTTTGCAGCCCTGAGTCATTAACAAATAAATATTTTCAGAACAGTATCAATACATCATCAAAAACATTTCATCTAGTTAAACTTTCACAATTCATATTATTAGAGGATCTTATAATAACATGACGCAGCTCCAGATTACCAAGTACATGACCTTAGATAGGGGGTGTGGAGGTAATGTATTAAGGTAGAAGGTTAGTAGGTACGGAGTGTTGTCTTGCTTTTCGAGGGGTTTAGCCTTATTCTTATAGTGTCTTGTTTTTTATTCCGTCATCATCTGTTGTTTATTGTGTTTAGGTTCTCGCACTATTCTGTGGTTGTTATTGTTTCCTTATTAGTTGTTTAGTTTTCTTCACAGTTGTATTCACTTTTTCATACCTACTTTGATATTTTGTACTTGAGCCGAAGGTCCTCCGGAAACAACCTCTTTACCTCCACAAGGTAGGGGTAAGGTCTGCGTACAATCTACCCTCCCCAGACCCCACTTGTGGGATTTCAATCGGTATTTTGTTGTTGTTGTAGAGGATCTTATAATATCCAAGCAAATAACAACAACAACATGCCCAGTTAAATCCCACAAGTGGGGTCTGGGGAGGGTAGACCGGTAGAGTGAACGCAGACCTTACCCTACCTCGTGGAGGATAATATCTAAGCAAATTATTATTAAAAAATGGATATCAAAGCCAAGGAGAAAATATTGGAGAAACTAGTAAAACCTCGAGTCATCACATCAAGATACAGAACTTCGTCAAAAGGAGATCTCATATAAACAAGATCTCAATCCCTATTTCTCGATGGAAATTGAAGAAATAATTAATTTGATAAAGGGATTTGAGGAGTTTGTAGCTCCAGAAAGTTAATATTGGTCAAAAGAAAAGGTCTAATATCAGGTAAGTTGATATCTTCTCTCTCACCTACCTATACAGTTTCACTTGCAGAAACTGTGTTATGCATCAAGTTTACACGCACATACTGTAATTGACGTACCGGACAGCTTGCTTTGTAGCATTTATCCAAAATGGATCCTCATCATCATTGACACTAGATTGATAGTTTCTTTCTACAAATGAAGCACATTTGACAGCACGACCAGCAAGAGACAAATGCGTAATGCTTCTACCAGGAACCTGCAAATACCAAATCTCCAAGTTTAAGATGTATTATCATCACAACAAGATACCGAGTGTAATCCCAGAAGTGGGGTTTGGGAAGGGTAGGATGTACACAGACCTTACCCCTACCTTTGTGGGGTAGAGAGGTTATTTCCGGTAGACCTTTGACTCGAGTAATCAAGAAGTATTCAAAGGAAAATAACGACAGCAACATAGCAAGATGAACAAAGCAAATGAAGAAACAGGTGTAGTAAAAGTGAAGAATAAGATACTACGTGAATACTAACTAATACTACTAAATAAGAAAAGAAGAAAAACTAAATAAACCTTTCTAGACACAGGCTGAACACAACCATGACTTTTGAGTGTGCTCCTCTTGTAACTCGCAATATGGGATGGTAATCTTGGATAGACTCCATGAATTTTGGGGAAGAGCACACCTGATGTAAATTGATTTTTAGGAGATTCACAGAGTTGTTTTAGATTAATAGAAGCCACAAATAAACCGAATTACATATGTGCAATGGAGAATGGAACCTGTAACTAGATCTAAACACCAGCTGGAAATACTGACCATCTCAGTGATTTATCACAATGTTAGACACTTGCTCACTTGCACCGGCAAAAGTCTCTGAACAAGTGTATGAAGACTGCAAAAAGGGGTTGCAACAATGAATCATCCGACATCGAAAGAGACATAGTAATGGTACTCATACAGCTGAAAAGTACAGTCATGCAGTGATCTATAGTGATGAATAATGGCATTGAAAATGTGTTACATCAAACAAAGAACACTTTTGAATACCCTTCGTTTTTTGAATAAGAGAACTCATATTATAATCAAAGATGATTCATACAATTACAAGTAATGCAACTTAACATCATACAGCAATGTGCGGACTATTTAACTTATTTAGGGACAACAAACAAAATTAGCCAAAACCAGAGATATGCATACACAACACAAATATACTGAATAGTGGTAGCAAAGGGCAGGTTGGGTTGAAAACGGGTTATAACTCAACCCGTCCTCTTCAATACAGGTAAAAGTGGGTCAGTGAAAACCAGTCTGGCCAATTTTACTCATTTTACATGGCACATGAGTAGGAACTGAATTTAATATTGATTATGGTTTATTTACTACCATCAATTTTGAGTAGGAGTTTATGTGAGATACTATTTTTTGTAATATATTTGTTAAAACACGATTTATGTCCTTGTTATCATAGTGGTTATCTCATAGGTTAATTACAGTTTTAACTTAAGCCCGAATTAGACTATAAGAATTGAACTTGTGCAAGTTTAATCCAATGTTAGAATCTAGTCCTAAGTCAAAATTTTGAGCCAACGACATCTAACTAGTGAAATCAAGAATTTATGAAATAATCTTAAGTTGTCTAGTTGGTCTTCCCCTTATATCCATTACCCAATTTTCCCTTCCCTGCAACTCTTAAGTCTCCTTTCACATATCCTCTCAAATTTCCCCAAAATACTCTCTCATTCTCCGAAATTGTTCAAAATTAAATAGCTTCATACGAAAAAGAAACAAAAGTCAGCTAGCTTGCTACTGAGGCATCATCATTACAAAATTTAATCAACTTCAGTAATAAAGACCTCTCTCTGTCCCTCCCTACCCTTACCCTTCATTACGAAGCACCAATTACAACAGCCCTATCATTTTTTTCTCAGGTTTCAACAAAACCCATCTCAATTTCTCCCCTCGAATTCCCGGGGAAATCATTTACACCTAAAATTACATACATAAACACAACAAAAGCAGAAAATTTTAATGACATTATTGCGTAAACAAGGCCGAGTATGGAAGCAAGAAACAATACAGTGTTTGAATTGTAACACAAAGAGATTAGGGTGTTTGTATTTGGCGTGAGAGAGACACAAGAACTTACAGTGCCGGACCGAGGTAGAGACAGAGTGGTGTCGACTGTCGAGCAAGAAAACCTGAGTACACTGACTGTAATATGGATTAGGGTCGGAAATTAGAATTTGGGTTGCCTTGCTCATTGCCCACCCAAGAAGGACTAAATACGCACTTCATTTTACCATATTTTTTAAAATTTTCTATCATTTGAAAAAATTACAAAAATATTTACTCTCTTCTATTTTCGAAAACATCATTTTATGCAATGCATCAGTCGAATACATCAGTTTACGTGATATATCGAAATGCTGAGTGATGTATCAGAAACTGAAACGAGATGTATCGGGATGTTGAGGGATGTATTCGAAATCGAGACGCGATGTATCGAGACGTTTTGGGATGTATCCGGATTCCACCAAATTTAAGAAATTTTTGTAATTTTGAAAAGAATGGGATATGATGTAATTAGTTATTAAATACTATGGGATTTGTGTAAAATTCTGAAAATAAAATTTGATAAGTAATTTTCATAAGTACCCAATTTTTAAAATTTGTCGTCGGATAATTTTTAAGGATCTTTCAAAAATAGCAAAGATTAGAAATACAATTAGGTCAAATGGCTAATACTTATTTATGATTCGTAGCTACATATTAAAAGGGGAGAGAGGCGAGAGAGCGGAGAGAGAAGAAAAGGTGAATTGTATTTGTATATCTGCTAGACAATTGTATTTAACTGGTATGTATATGTATCAATGAATGCAATTGTATTACAAATATAATTTGTATCAATGAATACAATTGTGGTAGTGAATACAATTATATCAATCAATACAATGAATTCAATTGTATAAGTGAATATCATTTTGATTTGTATATATGTATTTGTAACCATTTGTTGCCTTGAGAAAGTTATCATTTGTACTTGTATATTGATTGTTAATATGAGAAAGTTATCATTTGTATTTGTGTATTAGCTGTTAATATTTGTATTTATATTGAGAGAAAAAGGATGAGGCAAGAGAGAGAGGACATAGAATGAGGCAGAGACAAAATAGAGACAAATGAAAGATGGTAAAGAGGGAAGAGAGAGGCAAGCGAGAGTGCAGGGAGAGAGAGGAGAGAGAAAATAGCTATAAAGTCCTAACTATAGCTATAAATTGTATTTTTTTAAAATTATAGTGGTGTATTAAAGTAAATACATATCACATGATTGCCTAATTATGTAATTTATCCTTTTTAATACCCTTTATCTCTTGTTTGGTTAAAAAATTTAGGACAATTTATCTTAGGATTGATAATTAGTATTTGGATAAATTATTACTACCTCTAGATGGAATAATAATCTTGGAATTACTTCTCCCAGGATAAAATAGTTAAAATAACAAAAATCTCTTCTCAAACTCTTTTATATATCACTTTTCATACATTTTACACTTATTGGGGGTATTTTTGTAAACAAATTATTTTTTCATAGAAATTATGAAAATGATATTATTTTTAATACAACAAAACAAACATTCACTGAGAAATAATGCCAAGATAACGAAACTCATCATAACTAATCTCAACATAATTAATTTCAGCATAACTAATCACATCATAACTTGTCTTCAAATCAAACAACCACTTAATCATTAATTTAAAAGGGTTAATATTATGATTTGTCATGTCATCATGCCACACAAGTATTACTTGTCATATATTTTTATCATGCAAAAGCACAAGTAAAATTCTATAGAAATGTGATGATTTTCCTGGGAAAACATTAGAATTTCATTTATTTTCATAGAAAGTTTTTGAAATATTCTAAGCTTGTAGAATATTCTAGAAGAGACACTTATTTAAAAATATGTAGAGACGTATATAACAATTATTATTTACCTAGTAATTACTAGGTGGCGGTATAAACATTAGGGCATTCATTTAGAAAACCATCAAACAATTATTCAAGTTCTCTTTAATACAAATCTTTCTATCAATTCTCTTGTGTTTTTTCTATTTTTCACTTAGAAATTTCTAGTATCTTATGATGACTTGACATAACAAGATCGAGAGCAAGTTGTCAAGTAACACATATGATCTTAAATAAAGCCTAAGGGCGTTACAATGTAATATCAGAGCAAGGTTACAACTTAAAAAAATGACAAATATCGAAGAATTTAACGTTGCGAACATCCTATCCAATGTCACCCAGGTTGTCACTAGCAAGAAGACTCGTAACAAGAAACGTAATGTCGTCGACAAAAGCAAGAAAGTGTTGCCCAAGGTTGTGTCAAGCGAAATGCCTCCGTCCCAACAATCATCTGCCATAGAGGAGAGCGAGGATGAAGTAGAGGTCCTTCAAGAGAATCTCTCGCTCAGTAGGGAGTGGATTATGAAGGTTAATGCATGGATGTACGTCTTCGAGATCTTTGGTCAACATCTTGGAAAAGTCGAGGGCACCCTTAGCGTCCTTTACGGGCATACTCTTGTAGAAATTGAGAGCATCTAAAATGACTTGGAGGGGCGTATGCAAGCCGAGGTATACCTAAGGAAAATTGTCAATATTGATGATCGCAACTTATTACTCTGAAAGATCTTGACATAAAATCATTGAGTATACTATTCCATATCACTATTGAATTGAAGTATTCTTTAAGATTATCGATTAACATCTTCAAGAATTCAATGACCATCTTAATGAGGTTACAGTATATAACAAATTTGTTTATTGAAATAGCTTGGTTGAATCCAGACGACTCATCTTCTATTGGCTCTAAGCTTGTATTCTTCTCTTAATAATCGAGTGATGTCAACGAACCTGAGCAAAGGTCTTATATGTGCATTCATGCTTTGATTTATTTTATTTTATTTTTAATGAAAATCTTGACTCAATCATTTTGTATTTGATATGGCTGAGATCACAATAATTAAATTAATACTTTTAATTGCATTGTATGTGTAGAAAGTTCGTCTTTTCTTTTTTAAATTACGTGTCAAGTGAAAATGACAACCTCTTCCCTCATACAAACCCCCCCACCCCACCCCCCCTCCCCACTCCTCCCAAAAAAAAACATGACTTTCTTTTACTTATGTAACAATCAATTATGCAGCAGTAGAAACTAATGTACACTCCTAATTATTTAGACGTGTAACTAATTTTCCTCTAAACCACTTTAATTAGAACCTAATATCCAAGCAACTTAATTAAAGAAGTAAACTAGCTAGAGTCTTCAAATTAAAGACAACAATGCCTTTATTGACATATGTAAACTCCATGACCAAAAAAAGTTTATTTATCTATATATAAATTAAACTCTATGATATAATTACTACTAATTAACTTAATTTTAAAACATGCAAAACCATTCATGCACATAAGCTGTTTAAAGTCAGCAATTTTTCTAGCAAGCAAAGGTACTAGTATTGATCATTAATTAATTAATGCTTAATTATTTCTTCAATTATATCCTAAGTTTATTGCTTGCTGCTTCGTCACATTCTGCCAGCTCTTTCAAAAGTCAACCCCAGCTTATTTCACGATAAATTAAAGTATACTTATGAGTTTGACTAATATTTATGTAAAAAAATATTTATACTATCAAATTATCTCTATTTTATACGAAGGATAATTACCTATAAATAGAATTTCGGTGACTTGATAATGTAAAAAAAGAAAGGGAAAATTACGCGGTTAAGCAAACTTATACTACTTAATTACTCATCATAGCTATAGTTTGCTATATTTACCACTCACGACTAACATTATACATTAATTACGTGGGCTGACTTCGAGTTTGTATAATTAGCCACGTTTGTATATGTATAGTTCGCCAAAATATACAAATACATATGTATAATATACAATTATCTAACCGATATACATATACAATTCACCTCTCTCCCACTCTCTGCCCTCTCTCGCCCGCCTCTCTCCTCCCTCTCTCAATCTCGCTTGTCATATATACAAATGCATATGTATAATATACAATTATCTAACCGATACATATACAATTCACCTCTCTCCCACTCTCTGCCCTCTCTCGCTCGCCTCTCTCCTCCTTCTCCCAATCTCGCTCGCCTCTCTCCCTCTCCCAATCTGGCTTGCCATATATACAAATACATATGTGTAATATACAATTATCTAACCGATATACATATACAATTCACCTCTCTCCACTCTTTGCCCTCTCTCGCTCGCCTCTCTCCTCTCTCTCCCAGTCTCGCTCGCCTCTCTCCTCCCTATAACATGTAGATACGAATTGTAATTATCAAACTATAGTTATGGAGAGTAATTAGGCTATTTTTTGAGTGGCTATATGTGAAAGTTCTTCTACATCATTGGATACATGGTTAAACCTTTTTTATTTTTTATGACACTTTTTTATTCTTAAGTTCGTTTGGTTATGGGATAAGGATAACAATCTCGAAATAAAATGCGGATAATTTTATCCATATATCATTTGTACTAAAATGATGGGATTTGTTATCACAAACAGAAGATGAGATAGTTGATTCCATGAAATATTCTCGTCTATTCCATCATGCATACCAATGACACGTTAATTTCTTGTAATAAAATTGATATATTTTTTTATATTCGGAAGGTGTAACGTTATAAATTTTTCATTCAACTTTTAGTGACATGCTTTTATAATCACGAAAAAAATCATGACATACATATGTTTAAAACAATACATTAACAGATACAGTGGTGGATCCGCAAATGCAAGTTATTTTGTTTATGGAAATTCAATAACATTAGTTCAATACATATATAAAATCTTTTTACCCCTACCTTGTATGAGGTAAAAAGATTATCTTCGAAAATTCTCTCTCTATATATACATATTAAATATCTATAAATTTAATTATATAATTCGTTATTATTGAATATAAACTTAAACTTGTGATAGAAACCCATAAATTGGAATCTGAAATTCCATCTTTAAAACTCTTTCTTTTTTAAATTTTATTCGCTCACTCAAATATTTCAATATAAAATTAGTGTTTTTTTTTTCAACCCAAAACATTTGATTAATGATGAAACAGTTTCATCACTGCTCCACAACCCATGTTGATAAAATAAGTTGGTGCTAGGAAGCATGTCTATATAAGTACCCCTTCATCAATTCTCTCAAACATTTCATTCTTCTTTCTCTTTCCCATACCCCCCAAACAAAAATAACGAAATCGAGCTCCTCAACGTAAATTTCACCTTCTCCATAAGATGAAGGTGATGAAAATCTTAATATCCCTCGCCATCACTGTGGCGCTCGTCATAACTATCACCACCACCACCACTACTCTCGAAAATACGGGGGCCAAAAAAGCACCAATTCCCACATTGCCCCCGTTGAAGAGAAAATTAGTAGCAAGTCGTTTTCTCGCGGAACAACAAAAACCGAAAAACCCTAGAGCAGCCGATCACTGCCACAAGGATAACGAAATATGTACCGCTCTTGAAATTGGCGGTACAAACACAACGTGCTGCAACAATAAATGTATCGATTTATCATACGATGATCATAATTGCGGTGCGTGCAAGAAGAAATGTCCGTTTACGGAGACTTGTTGTAGGGGTGAATGTGTAAATTTGTCTTTTGATAAAAGGCATTGTGGATATTGCAACAACAGGTGCATGACTGGTGGATATTGTATTTATGGAATGTGTGATTACGCCTAACATATAAGGTTTGGCAATTTAATGTTTTTTATAATATAAAGTATTATTATTGTTTATGTTGAAAATAAACAACCACATTTGAGATATTTAGTGGTTGACATCCCTCAAGAACATCATTGATTCATCATTCAAATATTGATGTAATAATTTCAAGGATAAGAGTGTGTATACTCATGATAACTATTTGTTTTTGTTAACAATTTTTTTGTGCAATGAGCCAATTTTGTGCAATTTTAGAACATGTAGTGTTGGTGTTATATTCTTTGTAACTTTTTTTGTTTCACAAATTTAAACCTTTCTATTACTTATAAGATTGTTTATCTATTTGTTAGTTGATGAATATTAGTTTATTGGATGAGTTTAGGCGCCTAAACAGAGCGTGCGGATGCATTGTTAGAGTTATGAGTTCACTTTGAATTTAGTAATTTTTATTCAGACTTTTTATATGTGTTAGAAACTTTGTTAAAAAAATTTCTTATAATAGGTTATTATAAATCCAGTACTATATATCTATTTAATTACTCATTTGATAGATATGAAATCAAAACACCTTATTTTAGATAATACCAAATATGAAAAATATTAAAAAAGTTAGAAACATGGGTTATTGATTAATACTCCCTCGATTCCTATTTACTTGTCCAATTTTGACTTAACACGTCTATTAAGAAAATAATAATTGATATAGTGAGTTTACCATTTTATTCCTATTATTTGATAGAATTTCATAATCATTTTACTAAGAGGTTCTACCTTTTTTCAAAAATATTAACTCTTTAAATAAATTGAGGGTATGATAAATAAAATAAAATATTATCTTTTCTTAATCTATCAAAAATAACAAGTAAAATCAAAATTGAACAAATAAAAAGAGACAGAGAGTACTACTCCCCATGTCTCTAATTACTTGTCTACATTTGAATTGACACACCTATTAAGAAAACAACTATTGACATAGTGAGTTTTACCATTTTACTCTTATTAATTATGAAGTAGATGAATTAAAAACTTAAGATTTTCAAAAAGTTCTACCTTTTTCAAAGTAATTAATTGAGGGTATAATAGGTAAAAAAAAATTGTCCTTTCTTGATTTGTCAAAATGGATAAATAATTAGGGACAACTAAAAAAGGAAAAGTGGACAAGTAATTTGGGACAGAGAGAGTAATTAATTAGTATACACCACGTATATTCTATAAAGTTGTATTAAAAATATCAGTCGATTTCTTGGTGAAAAAAATATGAATTTTTAAATTTCAAGAGAGATCTAATGGTTTTCCCAAAATATTGGAACTTTAATTAATAAATTATATTTTATGTATAGATACTCTCGTTCCATTATTTTACCAAGTCTTACAACATACGAGGTTAACTTGTAATTCTTTTTTTTTTCTTTTGTAAAACTTTTTTTTATTCAAAATTCATTGATTCTATTAATTCGAAATTGTCTATTAATAGAAAAAGTCCAATTTATAAAAAAAAAATCTTCATTCACATGATAATTTGTAATTCAACTTTAAAAGTTTGACCAATAATCATTGAAATCTTTTTTTTAACTTACTAATTTGCATAATAAAAAGTAATCTTAATTCCTTGGATCGTAAACGTAGATGTGAAATGTCAAAACCTAGCAAAATGTTTTTTCGAAGCAATCAATAGTCAAAGTCAACTTTAATACCTAAATAAAAAGGCATAGTATATATACACTAGATTTTCAGAAATAAATTCTTTTAATTTATCTTCTTCTTTTTTTTTTATTTTTTATTTGGTATCCTATCGTAGTTTGATTAAATTTGAATTTGAATCGAAAAGTTTCACAAATACGGGCAAAGCACTCCCTAACAAAAGCGATTTCATATCCAAGAAGACTCAAACTCAAGACTTCTGATTAAAGATGAATGTATACTTACCACTTCATTACCATTCTCGTTAATTTTAATTTCTCTTCTTTGTGAGCTTCTAAGTGTTATATATTTGAACCTTTGAGGTAGCTAATTATGTTTATTCATTACTCAAAAAGACAATTCAAAATTATGATAATGTGTCTTTTTTTATTAAAAAAATTAATTTTCCTCTATTTAAGTTAAATCCCACTCTTACTTCCTCCCTAAGCCATGGTGTTAGCCTTGAAGTGTTCACCTCACATGCTATTAAGAAAAAAAGAGGAGACCAATTTTATTTTTTTAAAAACAGGTAATTCTAAAATATTTTACAATTACTATTATACAATATCTTCTTTCCTGTCCATTTTCTTTTCATTTTTGGCGTAAGCTACTTGCCAAATACTTATCTTTTTACTAAATAAAAATACTTAGATTTTTTTTTTCTGTCAAAGCCTCAAAGGTAGTTTACAAGATTACAATAAAAAAAATTTATATCTAGTTTTTAATAAAAAAATAAATGAAATGATAACTCATTTTACTCAACCCCACCCTACCCTACCCAACCCCCTTTCTTCATCATCTTCTTCTCAGCAATTTTTTTTTCCTCAGACCACAAAAATCAACTTCACAAATTCAGTTTTTTTTTTTTTTTTTTTAAATTTCTAATACGTGAGAGAGAAAGATATTCAAAGAGACTGATACAACAATGAAGAAGTTTGTCAATGGCTACTCATTCGGAAATCGATTGCAAAGAAAAATCGAGAGGACCCAAATTAATTTTATCGAAAATTATTTTTCATTCCTAATACCTGATAGAAAAAGATATTAGAATAGTTGGTACAAGAGTGATGAAGAAAGGAAGTTTGTCAATGGTTAATCATCTTGAAATCAATTGCAAGGAGAAATCAAGAGGACCAAAATTAATTTTATCGAATTATTTGATATTGTTTTTGATAAGTTTAGTGGGTTTACAATTTAATTTGAATGGTGATATTTATTTGAAGGTGACCGAAAATGGAGATGGAACGTGACTAACTTTTTTCATCCCAATGTTGAAAAATCTGCTTTCGTTATTTTTCTTGCAAGTTCAGTTGCTTGATTCATTTTTATTTTTTTTATGAATATTGAAAAGAAATAGAATAGAAAAAAAACAAAAATAAAAAATCGAGATTCTTTAGTTGTCTTTGAAAATTTAAATTTGGGGAAGAAGATGACTTGAAGGGGATAGGGGTGCTCTTTCTTTTTTGGATTAAGAATTATTATTTTTTAAAATTATTTTAATTTATTTAAATGCCAAATGTCAATAAAAGAAGAAAAAGAGTAATTTTTTTGGGAAAAAATAAAAATAAAACAGTATTCCAAAAAAATTCACGCGCCCAAAGGAAGGGAAAAACACTTCTTTTGTCATAGCAGCATTTTGTGTTTAATAGGTACATTTTTTGAACAATTTAAGTGTTTAATAGGTAATAGTCTTAGTTTAGGTGTCTAAGTGAAATATGCGGACAACTTTAAGGGGCCGTGGATGACTTAAGCCCTTATCTAAATATGCACTTGAAAAAATGAAGAGAAGGTATAATGGAGATGAGCCAAATCCATTAAATTCTGCTTCCTTAATCTTAAATTATTTGTCATAATTTTTAGAAACATAAATATTTTAAATTATTTATCATCTTAAAAGTTCAAAACATGATTAATTTTAAAAGATCATTTTTATCCTTAATAGTAAATATTTTTTATTATTATAAACACATCAGTAGAATAAATATCTAATGAATAGGAATTATATTTTAAGATATAAATGAAGGTAAATAATAATAATAATAATAATAATAATAATAATAATAATAATAATAATAAAATCCTGATTAATATTTCATAAGGAACACATAAAAAGAAATTACTACTGATAGTTTAAGAGGGAAGGAATATCAATTTAATTCAAATTCAGTTGCCACTTAGTTTATAGACTCAGAATCGAGTTTGTGTAAATATGTTATTGTTTCTAAATTATTTTTTAAAAAAAAGGGTAAGAAAAGGGACTGCAGGTGGAAATCGAATCCTCAACAATAAGGTGGGGAGTTAGCAAACTAACTGAGCTACTCTTTCTGTCTCTATTTACTTATTTATTTTGACTTGACACATCTATTAAAAAAAATAAAAATTGACATAGTGAGTTTACCATTTTAGCTCTATTAATTGACATAATTTCAAAATCAATTACCCATTAAAGAGATTCTACCTTTTTCAAAAACATTAATTTTCTAAATAAATTGAAGATATAATAGGTAAAATAATATTATCTTTTCTTGATTAGTCAAAAATGACAAATAAAAAAATAAAATTGAACAAGTAAATAGAAACAGATTGCGTGAGCATTTAGGTAAGCCACACTCTTCCAAAAATGATGATATAGTAATAAGTTTTGAATCTTAAGACATAAGAAGATCATTTCAAATAAATTTAAACACTTGACTTGCAATAAAACTCTAGCTAAAAATATATATATAATTACAAATGCATAACATTTCACTCTCTTAACTTCTGATAACCATTCTGTTGAATTTCATGAGTATATGAAAAAACAAATTTGTCAAAAAAGAAAAATAAGTTTGAGAAATCAATACAATGCTCAAAAAGTTACTAGCATTCTCTTGAGAAATCAATACAATGCTCAAAGTAGTCAAATTGTTTTGAACATTCAACTAAGTTGTTTGCATCATTTTTCTCTCTTACAAATAATTGAAACATGTCTTACCGACAGCGTAATATTACTAGTCGTTGTCTTTGCTTTTTAGCCTTCAATTTTTACTTTATAATAATTTTGAGTTCACAACTTCATATCATACAAAACATTAAAATCTAAATTAAGAATGTTATTCCTCTTAATTTCTATTTGTGTTACATTTGTATAGTTCTTTTCATGTTAGTTATTATTATTCCTATTTTTATGAACATTTGTAAAGTTATATTATTGTCTTATCGCATCAAATTATTGTAGAAGTCTTATATTTTTTTATAAGCATTTTCTTATTAGTTAAATCGAAAATGAACCGTTAGAAGGTCAAAACCGAAAATCAATAAGAAAAAATAATATATATTATTGATTTAGCGTATTTAAAAACCGAAAATCAACTTTTTTGTGCGCAAAAAATCAATTGATACTCAAAATCAGTAATTTCAGTGTAAAAAGCTATAGATGAAACAGGGATTTTCGCCGGAAGGAGTGGCTGAGATGCCGCCGGCGCCGGAGATGGCGGATGAAGGAGAATTCGCCACCTCACTTCCTATAACCCTCAAGTTTCTAATTTTAATATGTTACCTATTATTACTATTTTCTCACCAAATCTTATAAGGATTATCGTAATAAAAAAATATAAAAAAAGGATTACCTATAATCTTTTTCTTTTCCTATGTAAAAAAAGATTTAGGTTTCTAAATTAATGAAATATCAAAATCCTTCTCCATCTAATATTAGGGTTATTATGTTTATAAAAAAGGGTCCAAATAGACCACTAATCATATTATTAAAAATTTATTAGCTAGAGAGAAGTTTTAATATTCTACTCAATTTATTCATGGCGAAGTATCAAAAAGAAACCCAACGAAAACAACGTAAGGTGTTGAAGACTGAAAAAGATGAAGCTATTGTTGAACATTCAATATTCTTGTATACGTCAATTCCAAGAAGATCAAGGACAAAAGTAAGCATAAAAAAAATTGTGAAGAACGGTCAAAAGTTTAATTCATCAACTAGTTGGTTTAGCTACAAAAAGGAGAGCAAGAAGAAGAATTCAAAGGATCTTGATCAAATGAGTGACAATTGGTACTCTATACCACTTTCAGAATACGATATTCCATATGACATTCCTAATGATCTTGATGAATTATTATGGGATAAAGATGTCTTTGATTTTTCGAATGATATTTCTGACTTGTATAAATAAATATTAGAATTTTGATTATTAAATAATTAAATTAATTTTCTTATTATGATAATTTACTTTATTATAAAATATCATTATCTTATATACTTAATTAGTATTTCTCACCTTTTTTTCATTCAAAAAATAATGTTTTTGCTTTTATGAAAAATTTGTTACATGAATTCAAAAAAATAAAAAAAAGTTGATAATGGAAGGATATAATAGGCATTTAATTTTTTTTAATTAAGATAAAATGGGAGTTTGATTATTTTCAAAATTTAAGAAATAGAAAGTTTGATTTTTAAAATAAAATTAGGAATTGGGATAAAAACGATTTTCACCCTAAAAAAATGAAAAAATTATATAAAATAGCAAACTAATGTTTTTGCTTTTATGAAAAATTTGTTACATGAATTCAAAAAAAATAAATAAAAAAAATTGATAATGGAAGGATATAATAGGCATTTAATTTTTTTTAATTAAGATAAAATGGGAGTTTGATTATTTTCAAAAT